>CATKHJ010337984.1:0-20034 GCA_949750685.1 Vernicia montana | reverse complement strand
ATTAATATTATTTTGATATGCAAAATAAAATAAAATAAAATACTAAAAATATTTTATAATTTATTTATAAATTGTTAGAATTATTTATTTCTCAAAATAAGTAATAATATTATTAAATTCTCAAGAACTGAACCAAAATTTGAGTTTAAACAAATAAAATAACTTTAAGAAAATAGAGTTATCACAAAACACCTAGCTCCGGTTAGGTAGAGAACCTAGCTCTGGTTAAGCACCATGCAAAGGACCTAGTGAACTCTAGGTAGAAGTTCGCGACGTAGTGTGATCTATCCAGGGATACACTTAAGTCTTAGATCCATTTAGGCATAAGACCTAACTTCGATTTGGCACCTTCAGTAATCCTTAGAGGCAGGGTAATACCTCTTCGTGAGGATCCATAAGACCTAAACAAGGATTAGATTTAGCAACTCATGCTAGAGGCATCATCATTACCAATCCCAAGTAAGATAGTAAGACTTACCCTCCGGTTATGCATCCTTAAAAAAGCCTACGCTCTGGCTAGGCATCATACAAAGACCTCAATGCAAGGCACCACAAAAGCCTTTTAATGATTATGATTATGATATGATGATTATGGTTTGATGAGCTATGACTAGTGTATGACGGCTTGGGGGCTTGCTCATCACTCAGCACTGCTGCCAGTCGGGACAACGCTGAGTGGCTTAGGCCGTTGATGGCTGGGACCGTATGTATTGGATCTTAAGAGACTTTATTTGGATTCAGAGAGCCAGATAGGGGGATCAGATCCCCAGATTGAGATTTGGTGTGGTTCCTATCTACTAATTCATATCCTTGGTTGATTATGTGATTGTTTGTTTGGTTGACATTATGCATTAACATTTCTGACTTTTAAATGGTATGTTTTATTGATAACTATATAGCTCATTGAGTCGAACGCTCATCCCTGTTTAATATTTTTCCAGGATTGCAGGATGAGTTCGTGAAGTAATTATAATTGAGTTATTCGTGCATTTCATCCTTCGACAATGAAGTTTATTTTATTATTCAGTTATGTAATAAATTTTATATTGTTCTATATCATAAATTATAGAACTTCGTATTATTAATTCCATTATTTGAATTCTGTATCATTTGATTTTATTTGAGTTAGAAGTTAGTTGAATTTTCTCTTTCTGTTTGGTGTGAGATGTTATGTTAAGCAGGAACCTGATAATTTAATATGATTGAGATGTTAGCCCTGAGTGGCATTGATGTGATGTTTTGCATAGGTTCTGCTTGATAAGTGGGCCCATAGCCCTTATTTTGTGACAGTTACAACTGTCATATTGTTGTTTTGTCGTTTAGTGAGTAGTCAGGCTTACAACGGGTTCTGGAAGCCTTATGCTTTTCCATTTTCTAGTGCCGGTCACATGCCTTTCAGGTTCAGATCGTGAAAGAGATGATATTAGAGCAAAGGTCCTGCGACCTCTAGTATGTTTAGAGTTGAGAGAGTTCTGATGGTCTTTATTCTTTTAACATGCGGAGTATAAGGTTCCTATTCGTCTTGTTGAGTCTCTCTTGCCTCCAATTCAGCGTTACCCATATGATATGAGTTTGTTATCGTTGTTACTTATTTTTGTGTGTATGTTGTATACTTTTGTTAGCACGATGAACTTGACGGCTCTTTTCAGACTTATGGCTTGCAATAAGAGGACACATGATCTTAGTGGAAATTCTTTAGTAACGAAGACTCTTCTTGATGCATAAAGTACGGTAAAAGTGTTAAAAAGGAGTAAGTACTTTCGTGAAGTGGAAAGATATTGAGACCTTGCTGATATTGAGTATATGAGGCTTTCAATTATAAATTGGCGGACCGGGTAACGGTGATTTCTAAGAATCCACGAGGACTTTGATCTATTAAGGATTTAAAATGATTAAACTTTGACCTTTTTAAATGCTTTTGGAATTAAATGTTTTAGTTTTGACTTGATTATGTAAATGAGTTTGAAGATATATGATTTTTAAGTGTGTTTTTAAAAGTAGTTTTGGGAAGCTTATTATTTTGGAACTTCGTGCTTGTGTCCAGTTTATCTGTCTACATATGCATTGGGTCTTGCATCATAGAGTCACACATCATTGGTCATACATCATAAGTCTCATCACCCATTGCATTAAGGTTGCATGTTAGTCTATCATCATTAGACACAGTATCTTGAGTTCCAAAATAAAAGGAGAATGTTTTGATTTTTACAAATAGTTTCTAAATGATTTTAGAAATCAAATAGTTTTGGATATACCTGAAATAGATTAAAGTCCTCTGGATGAGAAATGCTTTGAGTTTTAGTTTGTGGCTATGAGGTAGTGTGTTAGAGTGCGCAGCGGAAGCATAGCGTAGAAGTTTGGTCATGTGTGTAGTGTCTGTTTTAGTTTGAAAAATTCAAGGACAAATTTTCTTAAGGGGGAAAAAGTGTAATAACCTGAATTTTAAAGTATTTTAAAAAAATTTTATTTTATATGGGGATATAATTATTTAATTACTATTGTTGAATTTTAAATTTTTAGTAAATATTAATTTTGATTTTAATTTATGTTATTTAAAGTAAAATTGTTATTATTATTAAAAAAAATAAAATGAAATATTTTTATGTATATTTTGTCCAGCCAAAGAGAGGCAGTCCATTTTTTCAACCAGCCAATCAAAATTAAGAGAGAAAGAGAGAGTATGTGTGTCGGTGGTTGCCAGATCACCCTCCTTCGGTTGGCGTTGGGCTGCACCACCACCACCACTAGCTAGCCCATCCATTGGTGACCTCAATTGAGCAAATGGTGGTGGAAGACGACGATTGACTGCGGCGCATGCTCTGATTAAAGCTCCACAGCACTGATAGCTTCTGATAGTGATTTCGATTGATCTAGAGCTCAGTTCTCAGCATTTTTTGTGCCAATGGAATCCTCTCGTCCTAAGCTTCAATTTGGTACCTATATTGCCACAAATTTGTCACTGGAGACATAGATTGGAAAAGTTGACCACCGAAATGTTTGGCCGTTTTCCGGCGAAACGGCAGCAAGTGTTGGCGAGTGGTGAGCATTTTTGGACTCTTGGTGTCGAGGCAAGTTATGTGGTACCCTTTGCGACTTCTAGAGCCACTGGCAATGGCGGCGTGTGGAGGCGACGTGTAGGTTCGGTTCCAGTAGCTCCGTTTCAGCTTCCCAGTGTGTTTTACGACTCTCGATCGATTGGATTCCGCGTGGACGTCTTCCTAGCTACCAGATGTCGCACTTTGAGAAGAGCTAGATATGTTTTCATCAAGTTTGTGAGTTATATAACGTAATATAACATTCCATTTCCCTATTTATTTAATATTACATTTGCATACATGCAATGATTGTTTGTATACTATATATATATAATTATGCATTATGAATATAAGTTAAGTATTATGGCATATGTATGTGATTATTTTGTTATATTTGTGCTACATATTACTTGTGTTTGATCAAATGGGGTTAGGATGATATAGGACTACACATGATTGTGATTATGATTATGATATGATAATTATGGTTTGATGAGTTATGACTGGTGTATGACAGCTTGGGGGCTTGCTCATCGCCCGACGTTGCTGCCAGTCTAGTCGGTGCTGAGTGGCTTAGGCCATTGATGGCTGGGACCCTATGTATTGGATCTTAAGAGACAACATTTGGATTCATAGAGTTAGATAAGGGGATCGGCTCCACAGATTGAGGTTTGGTGTGGTTCCTATCTACTAATTCCTATCCTTGGTTAATTATGTGATTGTTTATTTGGTTGACATTATGCATTAGCATTTCTGACTTTCAAATGGTATGTTATATTGATAACTATATAGCTCATTAAGTCGAACACTCATCCCTGTTCAATATTTTTCTAGGATTGCAGGATGAGTTCGTGAAGTAATTATAATTGAGTTATTCCTGCCTTTTATCTTTCGGCAGTGAAGTTTATTTTATTATTCAGTTATGTAATAAATTTTATATTGTTATGTATCATAAATTATAGAACTCCGCATTATTAATTCCATTATTTAAATTTTGTATTATTTGATTTTGTTTGAGTTTGTTGAGTTAGAAATTAGCTGAGTTTTCTCTTTCTATTTGGTGTGAGATGTTCTTTGTTTGAGTTTGTTGAGTTAGAAATTAGCTGAGTTTTCTCTTTCTATTTAGTGTGAGATGTTCTATTAAGAAGGAACCTGATGATTTAATATGATTGACATGTTAGTCTTGAGTGGCATTGGTATGATATTTTGCACAGGTTCTGCTTGATAAGTGGACCCATAGCCCTTCTTTTGTGATAGTTACAATTGTCATATTGTTGTTTTGTCGTTTAGCAAGTAGTCAGGCTTACTACGGGTTCTGGAAGCTTTATGCTTTCCTATTCCCTAGTGCAGGTCAAGTGCCCTTCAAGTTCAGGTCGTGACATTTATAGGCTCGTTGAAACTTTTTGGGGTGGATCTGTAAGGCCTTTACAGGCAAGATAAGACCTCATTGACAGGCTCTTGAAGACCTAGCTGTAGGCTGGGATAAGACCTCAATACGAGGCTCTCATAAGATCTTAAATGCGGGATGGCATAAGACCTATCTTTAAGGCTCTATAAGACTTTACATGTGGCTTGATAATACCTTCCCGTATGGATCCTCAAAGATCTTATAAGAAATAGCTCAAGACTTAACTGAAGGCTTGTTGTGCGATTTCTACAAGTGTACAGATCGTGGGCAAGTAATAGTATATGAGTATAGTGTCGATTCCACATGGAAGATATTTTCAAGTACAAAAATTATAATTACTCTGTTATTTAGAATATAAATTTTAAGAATTTATATTTTAAGGTAAACTAAAATTAATGCAAGTAAATGAGAATTAATTTAAAATATTATTTAAGGTCTAGGATTTAGAATTCATCAATTGATTACCTATGATATCTCTATATTCTCTAAATTAGGATATTCTTGTTGGAATTAATGATTAGATTTTCCTAATTTAAATGGTGTTCTTTCTTAAGATAAATCACAAGTATTCATGTTAATCTTATGTCTACTCTCGTGATCACAAGAAATTAACACAAACTCATTAAGTATTATGAAAATCTATTTAACAATAACAAAAGAGTATTCTTATTTCTAAGCAATACATACCCTAGGTCAATTATCTTAATGAACTAATATTGTGTTTCCACTCTCACTACTTCACACAATATCTTAATTCATGCAATTAATGGCCAATTAATTTCAAGCATTAAACCCTAAGATAAAAGATTAATTTCAACAATCAAACCCAATCAATTAAATATAAATAATCATAGGCAAATCAAAAATTACATCTAAATTCTAGAAAGATAAATTTAGCTACTCATAATTAAGAAGGAAGGAACAATTAAATTAACAATCAATCTAGTAGAAAATATAATAACAACTTATTATTTAATTGAAGAATAACAGTTTAGAAAGAAATCTTTTTAGGATATAGTCTTTGACGTACACAAACTCCAAAACTTCTCTTCTTGATCAAAATAAAAATAGAAAGAAATGAAACTAAGAAAATATAATCTCTTTACTCAAATTTGTTTATTTGATTGAATGATACTTTGAATGAGGGTGGTAATGCCTATTTATAGACAACTTTTACCTTTTTTTTTTCATCATCTTGTATCATTGCTTGCATCATTTATCATTGCTTGCATCATTATCATCTTGCAATATTGTCTGCATCATTATCATCTTACATCATTATCTGCATCATTATCATCTTGCATCATTGTCTGCATCATTTATCATCTTGCATCATTGTCTGCATCTTTTGATTTGCAAAATAAAATAAAATATTTAAAACATGTTATAATTTATTTATAAATTGTTAGAATTACTTATTTCTCAAAATAAGTAATAATATTATTAAATTCTCAAGAACTGAACCAAAATTTGAGTTTAAATAGGTAAAATAACTTTAAGAAAATAGAGTTATCAAGACTAGGGTAAGGCCTTTCCACGAGGCTCTCGTAAAACCATAAACATGGGTTGGGGTAAGACCTTTATGAAGGCTCTCATAAGACCATATGCGCAGGCTGGGATAAGACCTTTCTGAAGGCTCATTTAAGACTTTAGAAACAAGTTGATCTTAATACCTCTACGTGAGGCATCTTTAGACTTCTATACGAGGCACTCATCTCTATAAGAGATTTCCTGGTAAGACCTTTGGACAAGGCAGAGCAAAATTTTAATTTTCATATTGCACTTAAAACCCCTCATCAAGGCAGTGCTCCCAAAGACGTCCTTCGAAGGAGGAAAGCTTTTATGTTGATAAAAGGGAACTAACCTTTTGTGATGCAAACAAGTAAAAGTCTAAGTACCTTGGAAGTCAATAAGACCGAAGAGAACAGACTCCAAGCCACTCTAGGAGAAGCCAATAAGACCAAGGAGGGCAGAGTCAAGGTCCAACCCTAGTGAAGTCAATGAGATCGAGGAGGACAGACTCAGATCCATTCCAGGTGAAAGACAATAAGACTAGGAGAGCAGATGAAGACATGATCTCGTCAACATCAATAAGAGTAGGAATGCACCTGCCAAACAAAGAGTGTGAAGGTCTAATTCGGCAACTGTAATAAGACCAAGAAGACATCTGCAAAGCAAGAAGCAGGCGAAGGTCCAACCAGACAACAATAATAAGACCATGGATGGCCCATAATGAAAAAGGTCCCGGATCAACGAGGCGAACCAACCAGCCTCTAAGGGGACACAACACACCTTGCATGCGGCCGAGCATGCACCTGGAAGATCACCCTATCAAGCTGTGAGCAACTTATTAGGCTTCACACTTAATTTTTAGTGTGTCTTCGATACTTTCACGGACCGCTCCATCATAGGCAAGGTGAGAGTAAGGAGTCGCCACTCGAATGAGTTCCGAGACACTGGTCTAGGTTTGATTCAATGATAGGAGATCCTTAGTAAACCCAACTTTCCATAAAAGAATACAAGCCTGAAAGATCATGGGTTGAGAGGTTGTTCTTTCTTTGTGTTGATCTATTTGGCATTGCTATATAATTCCATTCACATTTTATTTATTAAAAATCATTTAATACAATTATAATACTCAAAATATGCATCAATACTCATCAAATAATCAATAAATAATCAAGCTGAATCAAATAAATAGGGTATGCCTCCATGGCAGCCTAAAAACTAGATAAAAATCAGAAAGGGAAGGAGAAATGATAATTAAACCTAAATCCATAACAAAACAAAGATAAAAGGAAGAAATACTCTTGAAAGATAAGGCAAACTACCTCTGGAAAGGCTGAAATTGGTTCTGAAAGTCTACTGGGATGGGGAGAACTTACAGGTACAGAATTAGAACAAATAGACAAGCAAAACACATGCCTCTGGCCTTTTGGGCCCAAATGCCACCTTTTCCAGCCGTTTGGAGTAGAATGACTCCTCGAAGACGATTTTCTGCAATTTTGTGATTCTTCTTAAAAAACAGACCAAAATACCTATGATTCTTGGCTTTTTCATGAAATCAAATTTTAATACAGTAAAAAAATTATACAAAAATAATAAACAAATAATTAGACTCAAAATCAGACAAAATAAAAAAGATTACAGACGTATGTCATAAAATGAACTTTCATGATTTCAAGTAGGGATGGCAGTAGAGTGGATTTCCCATTACTCGTATCCGCCCCGCCAATATTTACGGGTATTTGAGGGTTTACCCATTATAATTTTTTTTCTTTAAAAAAATTATTTAATATTAATTTTTTATATATATACATATATTCATTTATATCTTTTTTTTACATATCTATACAATATAATTCATCTTTTACATAAAAAATAAGCTGTAAATTAAAAATGATATATTAAATATATATATATATATAATATTTGAAAAATAAAAAAAATATATATTATATATATAATCGGGGCGGGTTATAGCATTACCCGCCCCGCCCCGAACCCGATTCGGGTTTTAAATTTAAAACCCATCCCGCTCTATTTAATAAATGGGGCGGGGCATGGTGGATATCCGACGGAACGGGCTAAATTACCATCCCTAATTTCATGTTTAAAAAAGATGCAATTTAACATATTACTTCACATAAAAAAGTATAGAATCACATTAAAACATGTTTTTAATAATAAAAATATTATTTAAATTAAGAATTAAACTAAAAACATTACGCACATGTGATTTGATGAATTCCAGAGTGAGAGCTACTCAAATAAAGCTTAATTAATTATAATCTAATAATATAAAATGGAAGATTAATTTTTCTTCATTATACAACTAAAGGCTATTAATTTTCTCCAAGGTGTTTCCCAATCTCAAAATTATTTTTATGATAATTTTCTAATAAATATTTTCTCTAGGTTGGCTTCTCTAAAATTGCCAGTCAAATCGCTGTTCCAAAGTAAAGTTCCCTTTTCTATTCTTAAAGCTATCTATTTATAGATAACTCTTCGTATGAGAAGATGGAAACCCTAATTCTAAAGCTTCCTATTTAGGATTTATGGAAAGAAGATATGTATTAGGTACTTATTCCTCTTTTGAAGATTCTCTCATAAATAGTCATTTACTGTACTGGAAAATGATTTGAAAAGGCTGAAATAAGCATTTCTACATGTAAAATAAGCATTTCTACATGTAAAATAAGCCTAGAAAAAAAAAAAAAAAAACAAGCACAAAACTAACCCTAGCCAATCGCTCAGGGCCTAGAGTCTGCTAAGCCAGGCATTTGCGCTCCAAAGTCCCAAATCTGGGCCACCTGAGGCCCAACTACCCCAATGGTCTGAGTCTCTCTATTTTCTGGTATTCTCTATATTTTTATGGTATTCTCTATATTTTTAGGAGGTCTATAAAGTCTTCCAAGGTCCTATTTTTAGGGGTTTAAGGGGATCAAAATTTAGAGTATACATAAGCAACAACAAAAATGCCAAAAAGATGGCCTGATTAAGATCCAGAAGACTACCCTTCTAGGCAATGACAGAAAAGCCATAGGGGACCTAGTCAAGATCCATTCCATACAAATAAACAAACAAGGTGGAGTTGGTGACACCTCCAATGACGCGTATAGCTTGGCATGCAGTCAAATTTGGATCTAGAGAAGGCAGAAGCCTCCACTTTGTCAAACAACAAGGCCGTAAGACCTTCAAATCACAAATGCAAATTGAACATAATCATACACAAGTCATACTCAAACAATGGCACAATCTATACAGGTCAGAAGCAGACATACATAGAGAAAGCCAAATAAAGCAAAAAAGAAAGATCACTTTTACAAGACTGAAATGGTGCAAATTTTATAAAAATTTGTTCAAATTACTGATTTGTTCAAATATGTTAACAGAACTACCACTCCATTGTGGGCAGATATCAGGCTCTCCATCCTCGTTTGATCCATTTCAAAAAGTTTTTATGTACTTACTGGTTGTTAAGCTATTTTTTTATAAATTATTTTTTATTTATAGGCACATGGAGGTTTTTTTCCTCCTCTTTATTGACACATCTAACAGGTTAATTGAAGGTTTTTCTTCTCAAAAAATTAGTTCGAAAATCTGTATTTTGAGCGATTTTTTATTAAAAAATATTTTAAATAATTTTCATGTGTCATAAAAAAAATAATATACAAATATTATTATAAACAAAAAGATATATAAGTACAAAATTATTATATACTTTATATGAATAATAATTATTATTGTAATAAATTTTTAAACTGGTAACATCGTCAATATTTTTATCGTTATATATTAATATAAAAAATCAAATTATTAATCATTCAATGAAAGAAAAAAAAGAATTATTAGAGAATATAGTGAAAATAATTTATAATGTAATAAAAATATTATTATATCCTACTTATTTATTTTTCTATATTGTTACTTTTGATATTTTTTTTTCTTCATTTAATTTGTTCAAATAAGGTTATTATATAAAAAAGAAAAAATAAATTTGTAAACTTTCATATTAAATACCTTATTAATTGCCAATTAGGTGTGATTTAATTGGTTTTTTCATACTTTTTAAGGATATAGGAAGCAGGAGATCTCAAATTTGAATCTCTCAAATCATAAAAAATTATCATAAATTTGGTGAAATATGTTAAAGGAGAGAACTACCCTTATTGTGTAACTTACAATGTTATTTCGGTCAAATGAATCAAAAGGCCCCAATGAACCCAAAAAAAAAAAAAAAAAAAAACCTTATTAATTACTTAACATTTATTTTTAATTATTTTTCAATGTTTAAAATTATATAAAATTTTTAAAAATTTGTAAAAAAATGATAAATCAAATAGTGAGTATAGAGAGAGTTTCAAACTTTTTCTATTCTCCAGATTTATATATATATATATATATATATGAGAATACATTAATTTAAAATTTTTATTCAAATTTAAATATATATATTTGTTAAATTTGTAATTTGGATAAATTACGTATTTATAGTAAATCACCCAAAGCTAATGAAGTTATAGAGTTTTAATTAATTAAGTTTTGTCTATAGGATTTTGTTTAGAATAAATTACCGTTCATTAAGTTATAGGTTTAGGTTATTTTTTTAAGAAGTTTAGAGTTTTAGTTAATAAAAAACTTTAAGATTGATTTTTTATTTTTTTTTTAAAAAGCTTTAAAGATTTTGTTGTATTTAATGGCTATCGTAATATAAAATTTTAAATCAATTAATTCAATTAATTAAGATATTTTTATTTTTTTAATTTTATGAATTTATAATTTTAGTGGATTTTCTGAAAAAACTTCTTATACTCCAATTTTGAAATTATGCGTTCTCGTGAATTTTTATTTAGGATCGTATCGTAATATGTATAAATTATTTATGATTATTTGTTATTTTTTTTTACAATATTTAAATATGTAAATCCTAATTGACATTATTTAGAATTATTGTTTATATTATTTGAATCCGGGGTTTGAATTGATGAACGTCAACCCTTCTCTACTCTCTAAGTTAGAGAAATTTGTGAGAACCACAATTTATTTTCTTTTTGCCTTTCTTTCTCCCCTTTTGTTTTTCCCTTCTTTTCTCGCACACTTTTTTGTTCTTTTATTTATTTATTTATTATTTTTTTTATGCTTGTTGTCAAAGCTCCTAATTCCCTCACTTTAATTTTTTTTTTTTTTAACACTGGAAATTTTTAAAAAATTGATCTTGGCCGGATTTTTGTTATTAATAAACCATGATCTAGAAAGTTATTAATCTAGTGGTAAAAAAATTTTAAAATTCAGACTTTGAAAATCTTTAAGATCAATTTTTATAATGTCGGTATTTATTGCTAAATTATTTGGTTGCCTATTTTATATATACAGGTAGGGCTGTATAATGATTCAACCTACTCTACCTTGGCTTAAGTTCGATTCGTAAAAAGCTTGATCGAGTTCATTCGTTAATGAAAACAAACCAATCTCAAACACAAAATAAAGCTCGATCAATTACTTTCAAGAACAATCTTGATCATCTCTAAGTTCGACTTGAAAGCTCTAGAACAGTTCGAATAAAAATAATTAATATAATAATATTCAAAAATTTATTATTTTTCTTAGTATTTCATAAATTATACTATGAAATAAAATATAACTAAATGTAAAATAAAGATTAAAATATATAAAATAATTATTGTGTGTTACTGAGATAAAAATGGGATAAAAATATTATTATTAGAAAAAAAATATTAAAATCAATAATTTTAATTAGTTGATAAGGCTCGTGAGCTAACTCGAACTTGTGCACTCCAAAAATTTACAAACCAATATTGAATAATTTTTTAGCTTGAGCTCAAGTTTGAACCACATTTAAATAAATCAATCTCAATCATTGTAATACTTAGCTCGACTCGTTTACATCCATATATACAAGTGTATTTTAAAGAAGAGAAGATGTTAGATCAATTAATTGAAATATGGGAAAAAGCCAATGCATAGTGCATAAGTGAGACTTTATTATTATTTGGAAAAAGTAATTGTATCCTCAATTTATATTGTAATCTAATTAGGGATGGTAATTTATTAGCTTGCCCCGCTTTATCCCTAATATCCGTCATATTTATTAAATGGGATGGAGTGAATTTAAAATTTAAAACTCGAGTTGGGTTCGGGTCGGACAGATAATGATATCACCCGACCTCGACCCGATTATATATATATAGTTTATTTTTTTTTATGTAAAAGATAAATTATATTGTATAGATATATAGAAAAGAAATATAAATGAATATATATATATATATATATATATATATATATATATATATATATATATAATTAATATTAAATAATTTTTTTAAAGAAAAAAAATTAAAATGGGTAAATCCGAAGATACCCGTCCCGCCCCACCCCAGCCCGTCCCGTCCCGTAATGAATCGGGTATAAATAAATATTGACTGGACGAATACGAGTAATCAGAAACCCGCCCCACTGCCATCCCTACATCCCCTCTTTCTCAAAAAATTCCAAGTGAGAGAGGAGATTGAAAATCAAAAGGCAATGGCAATTGCAACCATTTATATCTCAGGAGGATTCAAACGTGCAGTGCCAGTTTCTAAAGAAGACATACCGCAATGTTAATTCTGACTGTACAACAGACCAATTTTCCTTTAATAAGATTACAAGTGGAAAACAAGTCAAAGGGACAGCTTGAGTAGAGACCTACATTATTGATGGACAACGGCCTTCATTCATATATCCCCAACCCCCAATTCGGCCCAAATTCTCTGTGGGGTTGGGATTGGGAAACATATTCTGTTTTGTCCAATCCATCCCTTTAGATTAATCAATGAAATACTTGACCCACCTCTGTTGGGTGTATACATTTTTTGATATTATTGTTTTGTAACTATTATAAGTTCATATGGAAGAGATGCCTTGATATTTAGGGTCTGTTTATGTATATAAATGATTTTATGTTTTTCATTTTCAATTTTCCATGGAAATTTTGGAAAATATGTTAATTTTCAATCAAGAAAATAATAATAAGATCATTATTATTGAAATAACTGAAATTTACGAAATATACTTAAAAATTATAATTGAGATGTGAAGTGAGAAAATAGGAATGAATTAAAAACAAATTAAGGCGCTATAGGCGCCCATATGAAAGAAATTCAGAGGACTAAAAGGAAAAAAAAACTTTAAATAGTTTCCTATGGGTAGGTGTAATTTTAGAAAATTAGAAAAAATCATTTTCAATTTTTCATTTGGAAAAAATATTACATTTTAACATGAAACTCCATGTTCTAATTTTCTTAGAAAATTAGAGTAATTTATTTGTAAGTAAAGGCCGGCCGTCTTAGAGTTTTAGAGGGCTCCAACAAGCCTATCTTTGCCAAATGCAATTGTTTATTAAATGGGCTGGATACAATACAGCCCAACATTTTTTCAAAACTTGTTAAAATAATTCAATTTTGAGGCCCAACGATCCTCACTTTGGGCCTAGTTGGCCCCTTTATTAAGTCCACCAAAGCAAATACTAACAAATAGGGCCTTAACATAAATTTCTTGGCGTCATTCATTTTCTCTATAGATGTCTTAATTCATGGAAAAAGTTTTAAAAAGTATAAAGCCCAGGAAATTTCGTGGACTCATTCTGAAATCCTCTAGTAATTAGTCTCTAAAAACAGTATGAAATGGACTTCAACTTGGCCCAACCGAGTCAGGTAAAATTTGAATTTGAAATCTTGTAGTTTTATTTGAATTATTAAAAGTGGACATTGACTAGTAAGAATGGATTTACTATTCTGTGCAAAAAAAAAAAAAAAAAAAAAGGATTTACTATTAAACTAGTTTAAAGTAACGTCCAATTTGGGCAAAAAGTGCTGCTTTTAGATTTGGATCCCAATTAAGTGCTTTAAAGTTGAATGTTACGTTTAATGTTGGGTGGGTGGGTGGCTTTATACCTTTAATTAGTGGGATTACACTTTGAAATTTTAAATTAAAATTAAAAGGAAAGCAATTTTGGAACAATTACTGTTATTCTTATATTAACTTTAATGATTATTCTGTCGGAATATATGAAAATAATACGTTAGTAAAATATATTTCACTTAATTATTTTATACACCAATAAATAAAAATACAAAATACCTATATATATTTAAATTTTGTAATTGAAAAGATGCAAAAACACAATATGCAATTTCCTCAAAAAAAAAAAAAAAAAAAAAAAAAAACAATATTCAAAGTTTTTTTTTCTTCTCCAAATTGTAACAAATTAACAGTCAAATATATAGAAAAATATTGAAGAATCCAAATTCAACATATATATGATACAAGTCATATATAATTTAAGAAATTTGATTAATAGTTTGACACTAGGTTAATTAGTATTCCAATAATTTGAATACACTAATTCAAACCTTTCTCCCTATTGCTTTTGTTGAAATTTATAGTATAACACATTATAAATAGTAAGAATCTAGTCCAAAATTTACTACTAAAACTAGTTGCAAATATTGAAAATACCTTAACATGATCATTCGTCACATGAAATTGTTGGTGAAATGAAGACAGGAATTGTAATAAAGTTGCGGATTGACTTTTCAAAATTAAATATCTTTGTTATAATCTTGATTGAATTTATAATATTTTTAACAATTTAAACTCTCTTGAAAAGACGGATATGAATTATCCTTCACACTAATGAAATTTATCATTTTTGAGGACACAAAATTATTTTGATTATATTTTTATAAATGAAAAACAAAAATATCATTATTTTTTTATAATTTTAATTTCAATAGGGTTCGAATCCAATATTTTATAATTTTAAAATAATTTTAATTAGGAACTGAAATTTCCATATTTTCCCTGTCTAACCGTCCATTGTACGAACATACCAAACTTTGAGAAGCACAGGTTTAATTTTTTGTCTTAAAAGTTAAAACCAATAAGAAAATTCCACTTGCAAATATATATATATATATATAGACATAGTGACTTGAATTGAATGAGATGCAAAGTTTTGACACGAAATTCTGGCCCAAAGGCCACGGCTGCTAAAGACTAAAGCTGTCTCACAAATAGACGACGACCGACCCTAGATCTCGGCTTGTCTTTGCTTCCTAATCCTAGACTAAATAATAATGGGTTATGAATTTTAACTCTCATGAATCAGACTATTTTATTATAAAAATTACGAGTGGAGTTAATTAAAAATTTGAAAAATTTTAATAATAAAAATATATAGATACAAATCTACGTCGCATCGTATGGTATGTCTGCGCGAGAGGGTGCCACTGCCTCTGCTGTTGCCAACTTGCCATTATATCCGTAAGGATAACTTTGATTTAATTTCATATATTATCCTCCTTGCTACAGTTTACACTCCTTTCAAAAAACATTTTATTTATTTATTTATTTATTGTTATCTTCATACTGGCTAAGTGAAGTGGTCCATTTCTAGGAAAATGACCTTGTGATGACATCTCTTTTATCTCAAAAATAAGTTTTTATTTTTCGATAAAAAAAAAAAAAAAAGGGCAGTTGTACTGATGCTGGCTTTTTTAAGAACCGAATCTGATGTGATCAGAAACATGGATTCTTAATCATCCATTTAAATTTTGATAGGATAAGAATATTCCCATATTATATATTGATTTTACGCTTTTTTTTTTTTTTTTTAGTTCATTTTGCTAACTTTACTAATTTTTTTTATCCCAATTTAAGCAAGAGAGTATGCTTTTGTCTTACTTAATAATTTTTCTGATACTAATCCATTGGCTATTAACTATTTAATTAAAGTTGATATTTTTCAATAGACAAAAAAAAAGTATATTAGTAATTTTTTTTTCATGAATTAAAAACGGAGTATAAGAGTTATATCAATGGTTTTTTTAATTATACTTGGATATTGATTTGATATATGACATAAAAATATACAAGTAAATTTTACTCATCGTCCTCCAACTTTGAACTAATGCACTTAATGATTCTCCAACTTTAAAATCTTGCTTAAAAATCTTCATACTTTAATTAATTGTCACTTTAATATACTTTTAGCTAACTTCCGTTTGTGCAACTAACAGAATACTTACGTGACTTCAAAGCTCAGTATTTTTAAAATATTTTATGTCACGTCAGCCCTCTCCTAGCTTCAATAATCTCTCTTTACACGTGGGGCTATTTAATTTTCTCATTCCTCCTCGAGGTATAAGGAAAAATGAATATCAAAGCTTTTTCAAACTCTTTCTCTATCCCTTTCACTTTCTAACCTAACTATTTTATTCTCTTGTGCGATCCAAACTATGATGGTAACTAATTTATAGTGTGTGTATGAGAGTGTCACATTTTGAAGGGAAAATTTGCCGCCCATTCTCATGTTGAGCTGTAGAAAGTTACAAATAGTATCTACCATAAGGAAAAAAGTACAAATAGTCTTTTTGAAAACAAAACTTTGACAAAATGTGAGTTGGACCAACATTGCTTGATGGACCCACTACAACTAGGTAAGAACCAGACTGATGATCATATTTCTTTGTCGGAATGAATTACAATTTAAATTTTTGTGTGCATGTGTTGATTTTTTCAAATGCTGATTCATGGGTTATGGGAATGTTAGGGTTAATTTTAAACCAGCACCTTGTTGGGCAATGTTAGGGGTATGGGAATGTTAGGGTTATTTTTTCACTATAATAATATATTTTTTCACTATAATAATATAAAAAAAAGCTAATATTTTGGGATTTGTATTTAGTATAATATTGAAGCTTCATGAATATAGGGTAACTTTGGCAAATGGAATTAGATTATTAATTGAGTACATGTTACGATGTAATTGTTGTCTTTATTGTACCTGTAACCCAAAATTGCATAACAATTCATTGATTTATCAAGATAATGCAAAAATTAGGGTTTAGATTTGATAAAAGATCATATATGGTAATGTTTGAAGTACATTGCTATAAATTAGTGTTAATTAGGAATTACATTGTTAATTTGGCCTTATTTTGTAAATTAAGAATAAGTTAGCTTCCATATCCAATGTGCACTCTTAAACCTTAACGATAATTGTCAATCCCAATATAGTTGTGAAGTTAGCTTGCAGTCACCAAATTCTAAGTTCAAAATATATATGCAATTTATGTGATGTGTGTAATAATGATCTGATTATATAGGAACTTATTAAGTGACTTGTGATTAGTAGTTAATGATGTTTGTACTTCTTAAATAGATCCTAATGGAAGTTTCAGTGTCAAAGTTTCACAACAATGGAAATAAAGGTGAATGGGGATATTTTGGAGGTGAGGTCCATTACATATGGAACTGCCATCCTGATAAGTTCCCTGGAAATGATGTTGATAAAGTGCTATATGATCTTGGGTTGAGGGGTAATCTGATATACTGGTGGAGATTGCCTGGGAAGGATTTTAAGGATGGGTTGAGGTTGATTGAAGGAGATTCTCAAATTTATGAGATGGCTTTGAATGGCAGTGATGTGGGGCAGATTGATTTTTTTTGTGGAGCATGTTGTTGAAGAGCAATTGTATAATGAAGCACATCCACCAAAGGGGCAAGACATGTGTTGTGATAGAAGATATTGAGGATGAGGTTGTGACTCATCATATCATTGTTACTAAAAAAAGGAGGAAATTTAAGCTCCAACCATACAACTGATAACAAAAGAATAATGATGCTTCCATCAATAGAATCAAACCAAGACAGTTGTGTTGCTACTCAGCAACCTACCTCCAATGTAACTCATCAAGGAAATTACATCCCTAATGCATCTGATATTGACCTGTCATGGTTCATTGATGATGAATATGGTGGTCAGGGTGTCATTGACATTCAATGGGCACGAACTAACTTACACAAATCAAATGAAGCTGCAGCAACAGGAAGAGATGAACCAATACAATATGCATATGGTTCTCAAATTGGAGATATTGAACATGAAGCTGAACCACATAATGCTGATGTACCACAAACATTAGCTAGAAGTCAATATGAAACACCAAAAATTGAAGCAAAATTCATTCTACATTCTGAGACTGAATATGCAACAAGTACGTATGAACCTCAAGCAGCAGCAACTGCTGGCAATGAACCAAATGAGGATGATCTAAACTTCCATGATCTTGATTATGACCTACTTGATATGGATGAAGATCTTGCTGATGTTTTAAATGAGAATACAAATTTTGTAGAGATTAAAGCAACCCCCATACAAACACCTTCCCTAACTTCATTATCAGCTGCCTCTTGCTCATCTCGTTGTTCTCCTTCTCCAGCCTCTTTGTTTCCTCAAGAGAGCATTTATCATATTCTTAGCGCGTTCTGGAAAATCAAGGTCTACCCACACAAAAAAACGACAATTTCCACAAGGTGTTTGCAAAAACCCACATAAGAGCTCAATTCTAACCCCAGCCATTAAAAAATGGAACCAGAACCCAATATGTAAACAAATTAACAAAATATTTAACTCACCCCATAATTGGAACACTTATAGAAATACCTGTCTGGGTTAACCTTTGATACGAACCCCAAGCGACCTGCCTTGAGACCCAATACTTTTACGCTTAGATGCGACCCCTTTGGAAAGTCAAATCAAGTTTGAACAAGAAAAACCTCAACCTAATGACGAACCTGTGTCAAAGAATCTCGGTATATTGTGAACAAAACAAAGTAATTAACTTTGAAGTTCGGTTGAATGCCACAAAGCGATTAGCTTTGATAAGTTCGAATAGCTCAAAAGAACTAAAGTTTGGAGAAAACTCTCCCAAGCAATAAAGCTCTATATTTTGGAATAAACTGATATATGATTATTTGATAGAATAGCTAAGTATTTATAATGACTTAGCTAGGTTACAAAGATAGAGTCCTAAACAAATAACTAATAAAATAGATTTGGGCTATAATTAAACAAGGATAAAAGTCCAAAACTCTAATAAAAGAATAACTAATTAAATTAACTTAAAACTTGCAAAAAGAATTAAATCCTCACTTTTTGGGCAGTGCGCTACACGTCCAGGGACACGCCCAAGTTCCTGGGCATGTTGCCTTCTGTGTCTTGTTCCTTAAGTTTATGAAACTTGCCCAAATTCATTCCCTTACTCCATTCCTTGCTCAATTACTTCATTCTTGGCTTGAATCAAAGTAACCAATGATGGTTTTGGATCTTGAAGCTCTAATGAGATACTTGATTCTTCCTTGCATTCTTCAATTGTGAATAGATTGTTCCATAAACCTTGCATCAAACCTTGAATTGCATCATTGAACTTCTTTGCCCTTGCTCTTGTGATTGGACCATTTAGCAAAGACATTGGATCCTTGTTATTAGCTACTTGGATTGCATCATTCACTTTCTTGGAAACGGTGTGTTTCTCCCATTATTAACTAGTGGCGGCTTACGCCTTTCTCACTCTCACATGCCTAGTCACACGTACAACTGATTGGGTCATACGTATTGGGGTCATTAAACCTTTCCCAGCTAAAGTTTGGATAATCTTACCATATCCGCTGGTTCCATTACCATTGTGCACAAGGTCCGATGTATTACCCCACATCAGAGGGATATTCTGCTTTCCATGTAATCATTATAACAATATATCTTTTTCTATCCATTAATTGATTCAATGGATAACATATCAATAATAATTAAATTTCCATTATTAGTCATATTAAAAAGACTAAAACAATATAGGCACAATTGGCCAAATGCCACAAAGAATAAATTACTCAATTTGACTCAATAATCAATAAATAAATAATGCTTTGCCAAAGAGTTGCAATACATTTCAAACAAGAATTTATTGAGCATAAAAAGCTCATATTCAAGGCACAAAAGCAATAATACAATTTGTACTCACCTCGAAACTCTTTAGCTCCTAATTATATTAGATGCCGACTAAAAACGAAACTCCTCAGTTTCATGGATAATACCTTTTCTTTTCGATTCTACAACACATTACATAAATCAAAAATTAATTTCTATCCCTTTAACCTTAATACCATATCTTACTTTTCCCTTCCTTAACCATAAACAAATATTACACATATTCACATTACATAATTAATTATTAAATCAAACAT
>CATKHJ010337802.1:0-12960 GCA_949750685.1 Vernicia montana | reverse complement strand
GAACGCCAATTCAATGCATTGTATGTTTAATCAATTCCATTATTCATAACATTCATGATAGGTTAGAGCGATTTGTATCTAGATAGTTTTATTCTTATTTATATCTTTCAATCTTCTCACCTTTTAGTTTAGTTTTAGTTTTAGTTTTATTATCCTAAACCTTTTATTCACTAGACAATAGTTGAAGTTTGAGCTAGTACTTATAAGCATTCCTCATGCGAAACGATAATTTACTCATCATTTTATTACTTGATAAGGACCTGTGCACTTGCAGTTGTTAGTGTGCATTTCGGTACATCAAGCTCCTTGCTCAACTATTCTAATAATCACTAATCAGTTCTGCCATGAAATGGTTCATTTCACTAGAGAAGAGCAAGAAAAGAACATGGGATGATATATGTCATGCCTTTATTAAGCAATATCATTACAATAGTGAAGTGGATGTCACTAGGCGTGACTTCGAAACCACTAAGCAACTTCTAAGTGAGTACTTCTCTATGTTTCTTACAAGGTGGAGGGCTAAAGCTACTCAAATGGTAAACCAACCAACTGAACAAGAACAAGTGTACATCATTGTCAAGAACCTACTCCTAGCATACCAGGCCCATCTGCTAACCCAATACCTCCCCACCTTCAAATCTTTGATTGCATCAGCTTTGAAGGTTGAAGATTATATCCAAGGCGAGTCATCCCAAACAAGATTCTCCACCATCGATCTTAATAGTGATGAAGAATCTGAATCCCATGACCTTTAAGGCTAAGACTGACATGCCACCTTTCCTTTTAAGCCAAATCCATTACTATCCTCACCAAAGTGGAAGCCATACCCCACCTCACCCCACCTTACCTTTACCTAAGTAGCATTTTATGGAGGAGTTTAAGCTCAACTGATCTGACATGTCTGAGATTGAATCCAAATCTGAGTCTGAGTCCAAATCCTAATTTGAGTCCAAGTCCATGTTTAAAGTTCAAGTTTGAGTTGGAATATGAGTCTGTCATTTTTATATTCTTATTCTATTTTGTACTGTCTTCTCCTTTTGTAATAAAACATTTATGTTTTTCGAGCACTTTTTTTATCTCATCTTTTATTTTCAGTCTTAAATAGTTATGTAAAAAAAAAGAATAAATAAAAATCAATTGATTTTGGCAAGAATTTGCATACCACCAAAGAATCCATCATGATTTGGAAAAATCAAAACTTGAGGTGTTTCCTGTGCCCGCATCAGCAGCCGCTTCACCAGCTCCCAACCAAACGATAGTTAAAATAATAATAATAAAAAAACACCAAATGGTGATCTCTTTAGTTAGAGCAGTCGAAGCTAAAGGCAATCAAATGAAGTTACCCATTGCACTTTTGGGTAATCAAACATAACACCTCAACAAGGGGCAACAATCACAAAAAGGACCTGATGTCCCCACAAGGTTTCTCTCTGGACCAAGATTAATTGAAATGGTCTAGACAAAGGTCAGAGCCCTAAGATGAAAGGAAGCGGTAGCCCAAATCATGGTGGAATCATTTTTAAATGCCAAAATTCATTGATTAGCTCGATAAGTTTAAAATCCAAAAGGGCGGCTTAGGCAGAAATTAGAGTAAGCTCGTCGAGTTGAAAACCCAAAAGGGTGGCTCGAGCATAAGTTAGAGCTTAAAAAAAATAAGAGTCATAATGTTCAAATCATTTTGTCCCTTATGTCTTTATCCTACATTAAGGGCATATCTTCCTTAGTTATCATCCTCTGGTTGATCCCACATTAGGGGCTTACCTTTCGAATCGTCTTCTGTCAGTCCATCATGGGTATGTTCTCCATATCATCTTTTAGTCAATCCATCACGTTGCCTTTATCATTTAGTAGGGGCATATCCTTCCTATTATCCGTCTCGTCGCCCTTATCATTCATTAAGGGTATATTCTTCAAGTCATCTATCACATTTTTTAACTTAAAAAGCTAAATAACTTTTATCATCCATCCAAAAACATATCTTCCGGGTCAATCCAGTGTCTCCTCAAAAGTCCCGTCACTCTAAGATTCTTTTCAATTTTAGATAATAAGATAAGTTGTGTTTATCTTCTCCATAAATCATGCTACGATAGCAAAATCATACAACCTCCCCAACACCTTTCAAAAGGTCCAACATACCATGCTTTTAAACCCAAGCCTCCTTGGTAAAATCTCATCTTCAAAGGGCCAAGCCCATCAAAAATCCCAAGTCTCTCAAAGACTCATGATCCTTGAAGCTCAGTTTCCTTGGAAAGGCTAAAGTTGAGCCATAACTCCTAGGCCTATCATCCTCAAGCTGATTAAAAAGGACTTGAACCAGTCAAAACCCATCCGAAGCCACCTTAGCAAATCATACCATCATTCCAAGTCTGAGCCTCTTTGGCAAAATCATACCATTCTTCCATGTTTGAGCCTACTTGGCAAATCATACCATCCCTCCATATCAAAGCCTCCTTGGCAAAATCATATCATCTCTAAAGTCCAACTCTAAAATCATACCATCATTAAAGGTATATTCTTCAAGTCGTCTGTCACATTTTTCAACTCAAAAAACTAAATAACTTTTATCATCCATCCAAAAACATGTCTTCCAGGTCAATCCAGTGTCTCCTCAAAAGTCCCGTCACTCTAAGAGTCTTTTCAATCTTAGATAATAAGATAAGTTGTGTTTATCTTCTCCATAAATCATGCTACGATAGCAAAATCATACAACCTCCCTAACACCTTTCAAAAGGTCCAACCTACCATCCTTTTAAACCCAAGCCTCCTTGGTAAAATCTCATCTTCAAAGGGCCAAGCCCACCAAAAATCCCAAGTCTCTCAAAGACTCATGATCCTTGAAGCCCAGTTTCCTTGGCAAGGCTAAAGTTGAGCCATAACTCCTAGGCCTATCATCCTCAAGCTGATTAAAAAGGACTTGAATCAGTCAAAACCCATCCCAAGCCACCTTAGCAAATCATACCATCATTCCAAGTCTAAGCCTCTTTGGCAAAATCATACCATTCTTCCAAGTCTGAGCCTACTTGGCAAATCATACCATCCCTCCAGATCCAAGCCTCCTTGGCAAAATCATATCATCTCTAAAGTCTAACTCCTTTAGATAAGTAAAATCAAGCTTACAAACCAACTGGTCAAAACACTTCCAAAAGCCATGTTCAGAGGCAAACTCTTAACAAATGGGTCGCATAAAGCCAACCCACAATCTTCACCTCCAAAAAAGCTAAACCTAGCCAAGCCTTCCCAATTAATCTTCTCCAAGGCAAAACCTATCCGAGCCTTCCAACCAATAATCTCCTCCAAGGCCAAATCTAACCGAGCCTTCCTACCTATTCCTCTCCTAAGGCCAAACCTGACCTAGCCTTCCTACCTAATCTTCTCTGAGGCCACACCTGACTAAGCCTTCCAAGCAATGACCTCCTCTAAGGCCATATCTAACCTAGCCATCCAAGATAACCTTCCAGGCTAAATCTAACTTAGCCTTCCAAGATAACCTTCCAATCCATACCTGACTGAGCCTTCCAAGATAAACTTCTAAGCTACACCTGACAGAGCCTTCCAAGCAATAACCTCCTCTAAGGAAAAACCTGACATAGCCTTCCAGGATAACCTTCCGGGCCAAACTTGTCCAAGTCTTCCAAGCATGATCTCCTCTAAGGCCAAAACCTGACCTAGCCTTAACTCTAAATCTTGGGCCAAACAACCGAGCCACTTTTCATCGTCCTTTCGAAATGGGGGCACCTTCCTCCCAAAAGATTAGCACTCTCATATCAGGTTGACCCTTCACCGGTTCAAGGTATCCAAATCATAAAAATCTTTACATAATTAGATGCATTTCACACTAAACATGTTGCTAATCAGAATTCCTGAATCAAGATGGATCATCAATCCAAACTCCTGAATCAAGACAGATCATCAATCTGAATTCCTAAATCAAGCAGTCATAGGGTCCTTCACCCAAACTAATCAATCTTAAATCAAACCTATCCTAGGATAGCCTTAGGATCCATACCTTAAATCTAAATTAGGTTTTCCTTCTAGAATCAGACCCATCCTAGGATACCCTTAGGATCTTTTTCCCAAGCAGACAGGGAATATCACTTTCATTCTAGAATTTTCCAAGCAGATCGGGATTATCACTTCACTTCCAATCTAAATCTCCCAAAGATACCAGGATTTAACTTCATGTATCAACCAATCCACCCATAAATGTCTAGCAACGATCACCTAGACATCCCTATAGTTTCTTTTTTCCATTTCCTTATCATCCTCCACCCATAAACATCTAATTTCTCAATTAGGTGTCAATTTGGTTCCCTTTTCCATCCTCATTTACCTTAAATTCAAACAAATCCTTCACCTATACATATCTAACCTAGACATCCCTCTGGTTTCTTTTCCTGCATTTTATCCAAATCAGTCCCATATTTCACCAAGAAATATTTAGCCACTGACCTAAACATCCCTCTAGTTCATTTTCCCGCCTTCATTTATCAGTCAAATTTCACCAATAAATGTTTAGAAACACTTAAAGATCCATGTGGTTCCTTTTGCCATCTTTCTCAGATTCAATCATTTCTATCACCCAAATATGTCCAAATTTAGATTTAAACATCCCTTTGGTTTCTTTACCATCTTCCTTCATCATTTTACCCACCCAAACATGTCCACTAACCTGGAAATCACTTTGGTTCCTTATTCCATCCCCTATTCCACGGGTTCACTATCATCAGAATCACCTTACAGACAAAGGCAATTCTAATGAGGGGGCAACTATGAACCCTTAATTTTGCATCCCCGACATGTGGTTGGACCAAAGAAAGCTTTAGTGAAAGTGCGACAATGAACTGAAAGAAGAACGGATGAAAACGGGCCCAAAAATCGAAAGCTACAGTGCGGTTGCCACAGGGGAGCCCTGCAGTAATGCAGAGCCTACCTGCGGTTGCCGCAGGAGGCTCCTCTGGTACCGCAAGGCTAGTTTGCGGTAACATTTTGTTGCCACAGGCTACCTCTGCGGTACAGCGTAGCCCCAGTGATGCAGCGCATCCTAAATTCGCAAATCCCACATCAAAATTTATCCAGAATTGTTCCTAATCCCTTCCACTATATATTCAGACCTCCCAACTTAGTTTCTCTCACCTTCTCACCTCTAAACCTCTTAGTTTGCTTGATTAGCTTTTGCATCAAGTGAATCATCCCCATAAGCTTGGTCCACCAAGGAACAAGCTCTCTAGTTTTAAATTTTCTTTTATTTTTATTTTATTTTTGCTTTGCTACTACTCCTTGCTTTGCAAAGCAAATTGGGTTGCGACTTCCCGAGTCGACCCGCCGATTCAAAAGTTCCCTACCGTCTGAGGCAAGCTGTCCGAGGTAAGCCCGCCGCCAAGTCTCCAAAGTCGCTCAAGCGCAAGGTACGCTTCTTTTCCTTTATCTCTTCATTTTCTTTATTTATTTAATTTAGTTTTCCCTCCTTGGGATTGGCTTTTAGTTAATTAAATCAGTTCATCTAGGTTGTTAGTTAATTAAAGTCTGAAATAATTACTTCAACTTGATAAATCAATTAGATTAATTAATTAATCCAACCCTCCCTAAATCAATCAATCAAAACTTGATAAAGTGATTTAACTAAACAAACCCCTTCGCAAGAAGGGAGAACTGCTTGGGTTATGATTCCCATTCAAAGGGATACGCAGGCATGTTTGGTCCAAGCGTCGAATCCAAATAAAATTAAACAACTTCTTCCCCTATCACCTTCTTCACTTTAATTTAATTTCTTTTGTTACATTTATTTTATTAGGATTAGTTTGGGGAATGTGTGACTTCCCTAGAACCCATAAGGGCTAGAGGAGGTCCCCTAATTTGGATTATTTTTTTTTAACTTAAACCTATATTTGTGTTTCTTTTATTTTCTTCTTATTTCATTTATTTACATAATCATGCATTTGTTATATTGTACATAATTCATGAAATTAATTTTAAGTTACAACTTTATTAAAATGCCAAACTAATTAAAATGAACAAAAAACCTAGTCCCCGAATCCTCTTTGGTTTCGAGACTAGTGATCTTTTTCCTTTGGGATATAATTGGAGTTAAAATGAGTTTTTACCTTATATTTTCCCAAATAAAAATAAAGTAAGGTGGCAATTCTAAATCAATTTTCAAAATTAATCAATCTAAGCTTGAGGGCTTCATCATGAGTTCAAACCCAAATGAGCATTTCGATTCCCTTTAACGGATCGAACCGGTGCTCAGGTGAGACCTCACAGATTCATTACAATGAAAGAATTGATATGAAAAATTTAATCTCTTTTATAGTATTCAATTTGAGTACAATTTAGTACTCAGGGACAAATGATAGGAAGTAGGCTGAAGACCTCATTGAAGGGATTAAATAACAATAACTAGACTCATAGCTTCATTTAAAGAATTTAATTAACAGTAGATAGACCAAAGGCCTTATTTAAAAAAATAAATCAAACAATTATTTCATTACAGAAAGATAAGGTTTTCAAAGTACTTACATTGACTTTCTTAGCTCCTAATATAAGTTCTATAATTGGTAGCGATACTCCTTAATCTCCGGAACATCTATCTCTTTTAGGTTCTTCATGGAACCACATCCTTTATACCATACAATCAATTTGTCTATTTGTCTATTCTAATTTTAACTTTAATGCTATTGTCTAATATCAATACAATTCAATATACTCATTAGTATATACATATGCATTTATAACCATTTTCAATACATTTATACTCAATTTTCACATACTGGTCGGACGAAATAATATATATTCATAATGTTTGCTAATTGCTTTTTAGCAATTCAATGCACTTTCACATTAGATTCACATTGAATAATCATATTTAATTCACTATTCATTATCCTCATATTGTTTTCATATAGATAATTAATTAATTTACATTTGCTAACTTTGTCATATTACATTTTTATTCGTTGTCTAGTTATGTCACTAGATCTTGTCATATTGTTTATGTCATTTATCAAGATTTACTAATCCAAATGAGTTTATTCTTTTTGTATTTCAAACTAGACATATACATTTACAACATATCTAAAATTGAACTTAAAATTCAACTCATAGAAAACTTGATGTCTATTTCAATTCAACTTTGTTTCTGTTACAGGGCAGACTGACCCTGTCACACTCTTTTGAGTATAGCTCAAGATTTATACATTCAAATGCAATTTTCTTTTCCTAGTAGTTACTAGAGACATTAAGTAACATTTAATATGTTTTTATTTTAACCCATTTCCATCTTTAAAGTCCTCAAAGAATAAGCTCTAAGTCAATTTACAAATTTAATCCAAATACAAAGTCAGTTGAATAATAATCTTTATTTCTCATACTGCACTTGAAATTTTATCACTTCCTTTTACGGATTAATTCTACACATATCAATGATAATTTCACTAGTTTTCAATTTCTTCTAATTTTGTATCTATCATACTCAATTCATTAGATATATTCTCAAATCTATCAATGGTGCTAGTTTACAAGAGTTTCCATACCTTATCACTTTCACTAGGTCATATCTCACAATACACATATCCAATTTACATTTCCTTTTACAAACAGAATATAAACATATCAATCACAATTTTGCATGCTTTATACTTTCCTTAATTCAATCTCTATATTCATCTTTTGGTCTACTCCATTTCATATTGCCCATTCAATCTTTAAACAGAACCAGTTTTAGTTGCAGTACGTTTTCTCTTTATACATAACAAATATTTTAAATTTATTTTACAGATGAATACTTAAGACATTTAGATACAAATTTTATGTTTTGACTATGTCCAAATTCTATTCATAAAGTCCTCTATAATTTCAAACAATTCGGGTTTACTCAAAAACCCCAACTCCAGGTCAGTCCACTTTCAAGAGATATATCTCATTACTCATCAAGAATTTCACAAAAACCTTTCATGGGAATCTAATTTAGATAAAACAATACAACTTTCATGTTACTTCCCCAAATTTGGCCTCTAAACTGATAGTATGGGTGTTCTAAGTTTCTGCTTAATTCAAAACCTAGGTTTCCCAATTCAAGCTCAATAACCAAATTAGGCTCCATCTTATAATTTAAATTCAATCAACTCATTAATTCTTTCATTTCACTTCATAATACACCCATAAATATAAAAAAAAATAATAATAATCATTTTTCCCCCAATTTTCCCTTTGTAGGCCGAACCCAACATGAACAAGAAAAGGAAGAATTCTTGCAATTCCAACACTAAAATTTAATTAATCCCACTTAGAATGAAATTTGGAGACAAGTTTTTATCATTTACTTTGAATTTTCTTAAGTTGGTGATGATCACCATAGTAGCCGGCCATCCTTGAATAAAAAGACTAGAAGTTTCTTTGTTTTGACAAGTTATGAACTTAAGGAACTTTTATATCAATTTGGATAAGTTTAAGTGAAATTGATGGTGTTGATTTGTTACATATAATCCAATGGCTAACAATTTAACTCAATTTTGAATTTTACTTATTCATTTATATATAGATAATTATGCACATATTTTTTTAATGGTAGGAAATTTCCATGCAATTTCCTTATGCTTAAAGAAATTTTTAACTAATGGAAATGTAGGATCCATTTCCATTCATTGAATTTGACCAATTTCTTCCATATATCTTCAATTAAAATTTTCCATCCTTTACACTCAATGGGTCGGCCACATATATATATATATGGTTGGGCCTTCCACTTGCTTCACATGCTCATTTAACTCGCCATTTCGATAGTTTTTGCGAAATGACCGTTTTACCCTTCTTTTTCACTGTACATTGTTGTAACCGATATTGATGCAGTTCATTTACTTTATTTCATTAATCATATTCATAACATTTTTATGAGTTCATATGTACCATAATATCACAAAAATAAAATTAAATAACAAAATTTATGTGCATTTAACCGGGTTTCGTTTGAGTTCCTATTGATCTCGTTATCTCAATAACCATTCAAATTGCCTTCCAATGGCATTACTGTCAATTCATAGGGATTAATTGGATCAACGATATTACAAAAATGATGTTTAAATCATGTGAAATCAAATAATGGGAATGAACATGACTTTAATTAGGGTTTCTAGCTTGTCATATTCAGCCAACATAAAGTATGATGTTACAATGTTTGTTTTCTTGTTTTGAATGATGGATTAAGCTTGTTAACATGTTAATTAATGATTTATGTGTCAATTTAGGGAATGATTAAGAGATTGTAACTTTCCCCTCTTCTTTAGATTCGGCTACTTTAGGTTTTACACACCCAAAGTTATTTTGATTCAATTGATTGCTAAATTTCACTTGTTTATGTGTTAAATTGATAAATCTTGAACCAATTTGAAAGTTAGTTGAATGAAAATTGATTTTCCCCTTGATTGGATTTCAGCATGAGTAGGGTTTCTTCTTGGAGGAGCTTAAAAATTCAATTGACATTAGAAACATGTTTGTTGTCATATATAAAGAGTGATTGATGAGTTGTTTTGTATGAATTGAACCAATGAGTTAAGGTTTGACATCCTAAAGGATTTGGCCACTATATGGTTATTAGGGGTTTAACACTTTTAATTGATTTGAGTTGATTATTTGACTTGTCATGGCATGAACATGATGAATTGAAAGTAATTTGAAAGAAATCAAATGACTTTGATTAGGGTTTGGTTAGTATACCCATTCGACTACCCTTGGATTTTGAGAACCAAATTGTATAAATTATTATAATTATGTATATGAATTTCTCATGAAATGACTTGTTTGAATATGAAAATGGGAATGAGAAAGTGAACAATGTATTGAGGGTTCATACCCTAGGCTTATTTAGCCATCACATGGAAATGAGCATATGTATGCTATAATTTGTGATGTGTGTGTATTGGGTATATTGAATTGAACTTGGAATGATTGTTTATTGATAGAGTTACAATGTTATGTCCCAAGCTAGGTCGATTAGGGTTAATACTTAAGATTAGGTTAAGTTAGGTGAATCTCTTGGTAATGTTCAAAGTGTAATATGAATGGTGTGATTAATTATAGAGCTAAAAGGAAATAAAGGCAAGAAAGGTGTCTAAGAGATTGAAGAATACCCGTATTGCTTGTGTTGAGTTCTATATAGGAGCAAAGGAGTAGAGGTGAGTATATGATATTTTAATGTAATATGAACATCTATGATTAACATTGACATTTATTAAATCATCGTTGAAACCCTAGCTTTATTGTACATAAATCCTGAACATCCAATTGATATCTCCAGTCTTTATGCTAGGGATATACTTGAAGGCCTTTGTCCCAATTGCTATTTTATTCATATGCTTAAAGATATCATTGAACCAATTAAAAATTATAAGTTATATGAAACTATTGTTAAAATCATATGAACCCGAATTGACATTTGTGAGGCCTTGCCCGAACGCCCCTCCCCTCGCTAGGAGAAAAAATTGATTTTTTACCTTAAGGAAAGGCGAGCGATTTTAAGGGAGGTTTAGGTACGAATTTCGGTGCTTATGATTAGAAGCGGCTATCACCTCAGAAAATTGATTTCATTTTTTAAAGGGTTCGAGAGTTGCCACCCTAATTTATTTAAATGGGAAAAATTAAGGAAAAATACAAAATTGACTCCAATTCATTAATTTTTGATTAATTTACCCATAGATAAAGTCACTAGCCTTTGAACCAGGTTGAGCTCGGGGACTGGGTTTTTAGTTTAAAATAATCTCAATTTGGCTTTTAAATTTGATTTGACTTCTGAAAATTGATTTCATGAATGACAAGCATTTAATTGAAATTTTAAAATGCATGAGCATGGCATAATTGTGAATGCATGGAAAAAGTAAAGAGTAAGTAATTAACTAATTGCAGTAATTAAAATTTACAAGAAAGCATAAATTAAAACAAAAGAGGAAAGGGATTGAATGGGATTTGGATTTGGGGATTGGATTTAGATTCCAAGCATGCCTACATACCCCACTGAATGGGGATCAAAACCCACGTAGTTCATTCCACGGTGAGATGGAGGGGTTTAGGGATTGGTCAGATTGATTTGATTTGGGGGGATTTTGGGGTTAGTGAAAGAAGATGATGTACCTTCTCTTTGGGAGATTTTGAGTGGGCAGAGTGCTTTTCTGGATCGAAATTCTATTTTATCGATTTTGGATGGTGGATTTAAATTAACCTCTGAGGAAATTAATTTGATGCTTTGGTTGCTTAATTACCCAATTTTAATTAATTAAAATAATTAATTAACCAAATTCAGTGAAAACTATTTTAAAATTATTTAATTAAAATCAAAGGGATTTTTAATTAATTAATGATTACTCAAAAATGAAAATAGTGATTAATTGGAGAGAGAGAGAGAGTAGTAGATAGCCATCAATACTAACTCTAGGGGTATAGAAAATGAAGGAGGGGAGGGTGGTATTTATAGGCAAAGTGAGGTGAGGGTAGTTTACGAAGAGAGAGTGTGAAAAGACCAAAAGGATGGGCTTAAAAGGGCTTAAAATGGGGTAAAAATGGAATTTCCAGGGCATGAGGTGGACCAGCCACTAGAGTGGCGCGGTGGCTCCGCCGGACGGTCTGGAGGCGCCTCCGGATGGTCTGGCGGCTCCTCCGGCCTCTCCGATGACTGCTGATGTGGCGGGACTGACATCAGTATGGCAGGAAAATTAAGGACCTGGAGGCCCAGCAGCGCCGCCGAAAGGACCGGCTGCAGCCGCTAGGAGGCTGGCGGCAGCCGCCGGGAGGCTTAGCGGCTCCGCCAGGGGCTTTGGCTGACGACAATAAAAGCAAGCTTTTTTTTTTCAATTTTCAGGTTAGTTTCTGGGGTATTCTGAAGTCTGAAAAATTACCGGTCAATATCGGTGGACTCAAAATTAATTATCGGACAGTTTAGCAGTCTGTTTTGAGAAAAATTCGATCAGTTTTAAGAAAGTGATGTTTGGGACAGAAGGTCCGTTTAGGATCGAAAAGGTGTCGATTTGGATAAAAAAATATTCCAGTCAGCTTTGGAGAGTTTAGAAATAATTTTAGAGGTGCAAAATTGAGGGTTAACAGTTGCCTCCTCATCAGAATTGTCTTGTCTGTAAGGCGATTCTGATGACGGTGAACTCGGGAGAAGGGATGGTACAAAGAACCAAAGTGATGTCTCGGTCAGTGCTTGGACATGTTTGGGTGAGAGGGATGGTTGAAAAGGGATGGTATAAGGAACCAAAGTGATATCTAGTTCAATGCTTGGACATGTTTGGGTGAGAGGGATGATTGAAAAGGAAGATGGCAAAAGGAACCACAAGGATGTTTTGGCAATTATTCCTAAACATTTATGGGTAGAGACTTGACTTGATAAATGGAAGCGGAAAGAGGAACCAAAGGGATATCTAGGCTAGTGGCTAGATATTTTTGGGTGAAGGATGGGGCTGACTTGGATAAAAAGGCAAGGGAACGAACCAGAAGGATGTCTAGATGATCGTTTCTAGACAAAACTGGGTGAAGGATTGATTTTGATAAGATAATTTTAGTGAAAGGAAAGCCTCGACCTTGGCAAGTCAGCTTGAGAGATTTTGAAAATAAGAGAGCCTCGGCCTATGGCGAGTCGGCTCGAGAGATTTTTGAAAAGATTCTGGTATGAGGGGAGCCTCGGCTTATGACGAGTCAGCTTGAGAGATTTTAAAAATAGGAGAGCCTCGGCCTATGGCGAGTCGGCTCTAGAGATTTTGAAAAGATTCTGGTATGAGGTGTTAAAGTGTATGCCCTATAGCAGTGTATATTTTATGTAAATGTAAAACAACATTATATTAATGGCAATAAATATATGTTTCTATAAATCAATTGTTCTATTGTATTAAATGTATATTTGTAGTCCATTAGTATTTTGTGAGAGGATCTATTCTCAAGTGTTGAGAATATGGATGACAGATCGCTCTTAAACAAATA
>CATKHJ010337733.1:0-21098 GCA_949750685.1 Vernicia montana | reverse complement strand
ATTTCCTCCTTAGGATTCGCTTTTAGTTAGTTAATTAAATTGGTTTATTTAGGTGGTTACTGAATTAAAATTTGAAATAATTAATAAAACTTAGTTAATCAATTATATTAATTAATTAATTCAACCCACCTTTTTATCAATCAATCTAAAACATGATAAAAGGCTCAGACTAAACAAACCCCCTTCGCAAAAAGGGCGAACTACGTGGATTTTGATTCCCATTCGAAGGGATACGTAGGCATGCTTGTCTAAAGCATCAAATCCAATTAAAATAAACTTTCTTCCTCTTTCACCTTCTTCATAATTTAGGATTTATGTTTCCTTTTTATTTCTTTGTTTTGTTACATTTTATTATTGATTTAATTTGGAAAATGTGTGACTCTCCTAGAACTCATAAGGGCTAGAGGGAGTATCCCCTAATTTGATTTAAGTTGTAAATTTAAACTTTTTATTGCTTTCTTTATTTATTTCTTCTATCTCTTTTATTTCTTTGTTTTACTTTAATTCATGCATTGTATAATTGCTCATGCATTATAATTGTTCATGAAATCCATTTTAAGCCATTGTGTGTTAAATTTTCCAAATCAATTAAATGAACCGAAAACCTAGTCCCTAAATCCTCTTTGGTAATCAAGGGCTAGTGCACTTTTCCATTGGAATATAATTGGAGTCATTTATTGGGTTTTTTCCTTAACTTTTCCCAAATAAAATAAAATTAAGGTGGTGACTCCCAAATCAATTTTCAAAATCAACCAATCCGAACCCGAGGGTTCCATTGTGAGTTCAAACCCGAATGAGCATTTTGATTTCCTCTTAGCGAATCGGACCGGTGCTCGGGTGATGCCTCACAAAGCCAAACTTTGTTTTCACCAAAAGTAATCCACTTTTATCTTTTATTTGAAAAAGATTTAATTGTCTCCAGTGGAGTCGGCAACTGTGAGGCCTCACCCGAGCACTGGTCCGATCTGTTAAGGGAATCGAAATACTCTTTGGGAGAAACTCTACGCAATCTGAAATCCGCTGTGAGTTTTGAAAATCATGTTTTTGTATTCTCGCTTTATGTGACAGGTAGTCGTTACTTTAATTTTATTTATTTTAATTAGGAAAATTAAAGGAAAACCCAAATGAAATGAACCCAAATTATTTATTTTATCCCAATGGAAAAACACTAATCCACGAGTGACCAAAGAGGGCTCGGGGATCAGGTTTTGGTAATAAACATTTTAATTTCTTAAGTTTGGCTAATAGAACAAAATAACTTTATGTATGCATAAGCAGGGATAAAGATGATGAATGAAACAGTTATTAATGATGCAAAGATTTATATGAATGACAGTTATGAAAGAAATAGACAGAAAACAAAATAAGATAAGAGGATCTTTCCTCTAGCTCTTATGAGTACTAGGAAAAGTACATATTACTCCATTAATTTACTAAAGGAAATGCATAAAGGATAATAAAGCAATAAAATAATAGAAAGGGAAAAATATTATTTAAAATATTTTGGAGTTGATGCCTTAAAGATTGGTATGTCTGCGTATCCCTTTGAATTGGAATCAAACCCCACGCAGTTCTTCCTTCTTACGAAGGAGGGGTTTACTCAAAAGAGATTTTGGTTTATTAATCTAATTCAGATTTTAAATTAATAAAGTTTAGACCTTTTTAGTTTTAGATCAAAATAAGGTGTAGCAAAATGATAAATTCTAGTTCTGAATTTAGAATTTTAAAATGCAAGAGAAATGGATTATACCTTTGTTTTTCTTGGATTTTTCGCGAACGGGGCGAGCTTGGATCCGGCTTCGGAGCTCCACTTTAGATTTAGGAACTCAAAACGAATAATAACAACTTTAAATTAAAATAATTTTGGTAGTTGGAAGGATTTGGATATAGAAAGATGATTTTAGTGTATCGAAATCGACAGAGTTTTAGTTATAAAACAAGTGTTTTTTGGATTCCCCCAATCTCCTCTTCCTTTTCTGAAGGGTGGAGGGGTTATTTATAGAGAAGAGGTGGAGAGGAAATAGGCGGCACCGGTGGCATGCCGGCCAGGCAATTTCTGGCCTAGCTCGGTCTAGTTCGCCTGGATTGACCCGGCTTTGCACTGTTTTGGTCCATTTTAGCCCGTTTCTGATCCGATTTGGGCCCAATTTGATTCTATGGGTTTGTAATTGAAAATCGATCATCTGGAGGTGCAATTTTAAGGGTTCACAGAAGGATGGATGATATTTTGATTGGTTATAGTGGAATAGGCTAGGTCAGGATGGTTTTTGTCAAGTTTGAAGTGTTTGAATTTGGCTGATCCTGTGATTTTCAGAATTTCCATATAATATGATTGGGTTTTTGATAAATCCCAAGGTTTGTAATTCCATCCAGGAGGGAATAGCTTTTTAGCAATCCATCTTCTATTGTCAAAATAGTTTGAAAATGTATTTTTTTTTAAAATACTCATATTTTGTTATTTTTGACTAAGATAAAACAATTTGAGATTGATTTGGAGAAGAAACAATTTGTAAATTCTTTTGAGATAGGGTTTTTTTTTTTTGAAGAAGATGTTATCTTTTTTTTTTGAAGAAATGGGTTTAGAAATTTCACCTTACCTTCTTAGGCCAATGAGGCCTAGGCTTGGTTAGTCTGAGAGAGGTTTTGTAAGGCCAAAATTAATTATAACGATTGGGATAGAGATTCTACCCATTGTTGTATTTATAGGTTCTCTCAATCCTCTTCTTCAATCACCATATCAATCCATGATTTTATTGGATGTGCTGAAGTGAGCTTTGTAGAAGGCTTTGTAATAGTTTCAAGGGTTGTTAGAATTTATGCTGGAAATTTTTCTTTCTCCTGGCTTTAGACTAAGGCTTTACCCTTGTCTTTTGTTTTTCTGGGCATTCTGGCCTGTTTTGTAGGAATTCTCTAGATAGGAAATCATGAATTGAATTTGTATCTCCTTTAATATATTCAATTTCAAAATCGAAAATAGAAAAGATTGCTTGCCATCTGGAAAAAAATTATTTTGATGCAATGTTTTGTACATCTTTTTTGTAAAACTTATTTTACAGATTTACAATCAATGCGAAGAAGAAATTTTTGATTTAATAAATCGCTTTGAAACTTTGTAATGCATATGACAATGAAAAGAATTTCTTTCTTAATTGTGGAATAATTTTTTTGGCAATCATTCCAGTGTGCATAAGTGAATTGTACTATTTTTTCTTCTTCCACATGTTGAACTTGTTTCAAAATCCCACCGTATCCCAATTCAATGTTAGCTGGAATTCAATCGAAGAGGTCGTACCTCAAGCATATTCTTATCAAATAGGAGAGCGGAAACGTGGACGGTGTAAATTTCTAAACTTTTCAAAAATTCAAACTGCAGGTGGTTTGGCCTAGAATTCCACTTAAGCAATCAACTAAATTTATGTGCAAAACATACAAGCAAGATGAAGAATAAGAAAGGTAATCGAATTACCTCTTATAGCGCAGAAACTACTTCAAATTCTTCAACCATAACTCCTCAAATTGGAAGCCTCTAGTCCATTCATACGAACTCAACTGATCAAACACTTCCTTTGGTACTTGAGATATCTTTGATTAATTTCTTTGGTGGCCCAAATTTGAATCAAAGAATTCTTCTTTTCCCTTTGGAAGTTTTTAGGTCTACAGTGTTTTGGTTTCATTCAATTGGAAAAAACAACCTAAGAAGATTTATAATCAATTCTTTCACAAAGAATTTAATTACAAATCAATAAGAAATGAATATAGATTCTTGCAAATCAATTTATTTCTCTAAATAACTCTAAATAAGAAGTTGAAGATTAAAAATGAAAAATGAAACAATTTATTTTTCATTTTCTCTCTCTCAATCTTCTCTCTCTAGATTGATTTAGTAAGAACAAGAAGATGAACTAAAAGAAAAAAGATAGAGAAGATAAAGAAGAAGATCAAGTTCTTGAACATTGAAGAAGAAACTATTTCTTCTTCTTCTTCCTTTCTCTTTTTTGTTCTTCCCGTATCTTTATTTTCTTTGCTTCTTCACGCCCATGACTTTGGGTTATGCATGATTCATTTCTTAGCTTGGTGTATATGCTTCCTTAAATATCTTTTCTCAATTTGGCAAATTACACTTTAGTTCTTATAAACTTTATGAATTTATAATTTTTACCAAACTCATCATACGGGCTTGTGAAAATTAGCCCAACAATTGTGTTACTAAAATCCATTAGCTTAATAGACTAATTACCATAACAATTATGGAATTGGGAAAACATCTCATGTAATACCCCATTTTGCATTTATTTGCAATTAAGTCTTTCCCATTTATATCTCACATAAATTAAGGCTTAATTAAATTAAACCTCATTTGGATTAAACTTCAAGACATGCTAGGGTCTTTGTAAATTTAATTACAAGTAAAATCCTATTATCACTAATTAATTAATTTAACACTTTAATCAATTAATTATGATAATCTTTTATTTAACTCGATCGGTTTAAGTTATTGTGTGTGTGAATTTCTAGATTCATGTCTAATTAACAATGGGAGCAAGAAAGCACTTTTCTCCCTACTAATTATGGAATTCCCATTCCACACTTAATTCCTATAAGTTGTGAGTAACATCTGACAATGCATATCGCGACTACCTAATTAGAAATGAATGTTTATAGTCGATTACTTACATTCCATGGACTATTGATTATAAAACATCATGCACTAAAATCCCTTCATTAAAGATCCTAATCTTAGCTAGGGTAATGGTTTATGTCAAACCCTAATGTGCCTCGATCATTTGTCCTTATCTTGATTCTAATTCTTGATATGATTAGATTCCTACTGGAAATATTTCTAATGAATCTTTCTGTCTTGGCCAAGAACTTTAGTTATCAAGAATAACCAGATAGCTTAGGATCTTAACCTCGTTTACTCAAGGTAATGAATTCTATCTTGGTGATCACTTACCTCCATACATAACTAATTAGAACTATCATATGCCATATATCCGTACATGAATAACATATCTATATAAGTAGTAATAAATCCTAATCACATATATATGAGATATAGTATCTCTCAAGTCAAAGGACTATATACACCATTATGACCTAGACGATGAATCATTGACAAGCAGTAAAGCTCCATGTTATCATCATCTAACGTCATAGTTTGACTATTCATCATATGAATATCAACATGTTTGTATTGATATCACATGTTAAGAAGTATGAGACTCATTGCCTTTATAATCATAAGTATCACATATTGATCATAGAAAACAAACAGAGGTGATGGTCTTTCGGAATTTATGATGCCCAATCATTAATCCTATGATTACAAACAATTTAAAGTATTTGTACAAGAGTGATTTGTCACTCATATTCTCAAAACTTGAGAATATATCATCTTATTCAATATTATGAAACACGTTCATATAAAGAATATATTTAATGCCATTAGAAATTATTATCTACGATTATATAATAAGTATACGGCTCCTGGGGCATATACTATTATCATTCAAATGCATCTGTCTCAACAATCTTTGGAGCTAAGGGGTCTACTAAATGAAAACATGGGATTTCTAAGACTTTTTGCTTAATTTGTTGAAGAATCCTAGTGTGTTCAGAGGTTCAGGGGACGAGATTTTTCTTCAACCAATCATGCAAGGGTTTTGCTAGATGATTGATATTTGGATAGAAATCTAAAGCATAATTCAGACTTCCTAAAATATTTGTAACTGGGTTTTATCCAATATTTTATCTGGGAACTTGTTTTAAAAAACTAAAGATCTCTCTATGGGTGTAATAGTTCCTTAGGTGATATAATGACCAAGAAATCTAACACGAGTCTAGAAGAGAGAAATTTTTGTTTTTGAAACAATTAACCTGCTTCTCTTTGTAATTTGGGAAAATGTTTGTAAGTGTTTGAAATGTTGTTCAATGGAATTGGAAAATACCAAAACATCATCAATATACACAATACAAAATTTGAAATATGGACTAAAAATGTCATTTATAATTCTTTGGAATTTTGAGGGAGCATTTTTCAAGCCAAAGGGCATGACATTCCACTCATATTGTCCAAAAGGAACTGTGAATGTAGTTTTGTATCGATTTTTTGGATGAATTTGTATTTGCCAAAATCCTGATTTCAAGTCAAATTTTGAAAATACAAATGCATAATGTAATTTTTGTAATAAATCCTTTTTTTTTTTTTTTTTTTGGAATAGAGTACTTAATCCATTTTAAGGCTTTATTGAGGGGTTTGTTTGTAATTGATCACTAATCTGGGTATTCCTCTTTCTATTTTTGAGTTTTTATTAACATAGAAAACTACACAGGACCAGGGTGATCTAGACTTTTAAATTAGATCTTTGGATTCTAAATCCTAAATTTTTGACATACAATGTTGTTCAAGATCAGTATTCATTTGAATAGGTTTGGCTTTTGTAGGGATTTGTTTTTCATCAAAATCTGCCTCATAAGGTAAGTCAACAATGTATTGTTTTAATGTCCAAAAGGCATTTGGTAAATCAAAATAAATTTCATTTTCAATTTTTCGTTGAAAAATATAAATTTTTTCTTTTACCAAAAAACTTTGTAATTGAGTTTGTATTTTTTGTAAAGAAATATCTTGTTTCAAATGTAAAAGATGAGTTTGTTTTCTTTTCATCAGGAAATTGATCTCAAAAATAGAATAAGCCTTGATGAGATTGAGATTTCTGGTTTTGGGTTTCTCAAGGAAAGGGAAAAAAAGTTTTGTATTTTTTTATTTTGAATGAGATACCATCATCTGTTACTTTGTAGGGAGTTATCAGATTGATAAAATAAGTCCCTAAAATAACCATATGATGGATATCTTTCACCAGTATAAAAAAGTTTTTCATTATAATATTTTCATTTATCACGGAAACTTTTATTTTTCCTCTAATAGTAAGTTTGGAATTGTTAGTAGCTGAAATTTTCTTGTTTGTATTTTGGTGAAATTTCTTTGGCACAATGTTTTGTCTGATACAGTTTAAATCAACACTTGTATCAAAAAGAGCAATGGTGTCTAAATTGAAATCATTTGAAAAAACAAGAGTTATTTTAAACAAATATTTTCAAGAAGTAATTTCTCATAAAATAAAAAGAAAATCTCCTAGGACCTTTTCCAAATTTTCAATATTTTGGGTATTATGATCTTCTTCTGATTTCTCATGAGAAATTGTAAAGGGTTTGAGTCTTTCTTTTGTTTTTCTTTGAGTTCTCTTAACTTTGCTTTGATGGTTTTGATTTCTGCTTGCAAATCCTGGATGGTTGCAACAGAGGTTTTGGACTTTTTTCTACCAAGAATTATAGTGAGATCATAAGTATTTGTATTGGTAGAAAGTAAAACATAAGGTTTTTTGGCAGATTTTTCTTCTAAAGATTTTAGAAGTCTATCAAGGTAATCTCTTTGTAATTGAGTATCATTAATATGTTTGATAACTTCAAGAATGAATTCTTGGTCTTTTGTCAACTTATTAATTTGCTTTGTATTTGATTCAGACTCTGTTTCTGAGTTGTAGACTAAACTAGAAGAGGTGGCCAACTCATCTACTTGTACAACTCTATTGTCTTTAGAGTATCATGAGGATTCAAAATATGAGGTTTCAACTAGAAAGGATGTTATTTTACTAATAGTTTCATCTTCTAATTAGAGTTCTTGTAGCCTAGTGTTTAGTCTATAATACTTTATTGTATGGCCTTTCTTATTACATTTGTAACAAGTGACATCTTTTAGGTTAGTCTTGGGTTTGGACCTAGACTGGTTTTTCCTAAAATATTTCTTCGACCTATTAGAAGATTTTTTGTAATAGGATTCATCTTTAGGCTTGGATTGTTTCCTATGATATTTGTAAGACTTTTTATAAGGCTTATTTTTGAATTGGCCACTATAGGTTAAGGTAGTAGCTTTGTATAGGTTGTAATCAAACTGTTGACAAAAACTTCCTAGTTCTTGTCTAGTTTTCTTCATCTCCCATTTGAGATATCTTTGTAGCTTCAAATCCTGATAGATTTTAAGACCTTCTCTCTGGGTGATACTAATCAATTCTCCATAGGTCAATCTATCAAATGAGATTTGATTATCAAAGGCCTGCCTAATATTATTCCTAACCTTTTCTCCTAACAAGGTTGGTAGACCTGCAAGAAATTTTTCTTTCCAAAAAGGTTGGTTAGAATCTTCTCTAAGCATGACTCTGGTAAGGAAAGTGTTTTTGTAGCTTTGGAAATCACTGAGCCTCTTGCACTTAAGGTTGCTTAATAACTCAACATTTTTGTCTTTGAGGTGAGAAGGGTCACCTACGAAATGTAATGAGATGGTCAAGATGAGTGTGGCTATAACATCTTGGATTGTGTTTTCATGCTCATCTAGAATTGGTGTGCCATCTTCAAAGGTTTGAATAGATCCTAGGATTTCTAACTGTTGTTGGGCAGTAAGATGAAAATCCCACCATCCTTTCAGTTGTCTTGAAAACCCAGCTATGATAAGTTTAGCTATAGCTCTATCAGGGGTTCCTGTTTGGGTTTTGTAAGCATTTGCTGCCAAGGTCATTTGTTGGAGCAAACTAAGAATGTTGTATTGTGACATTCCATCTATATTCCATTCATAGACAAAAGAGGCATTGAATTTGGACTGGGTAAGGATATTGAGTTTGTTTTCAATACCTATGTTAGGGGTTGTAAGCTTAGGAAGAGAGGTTTGCCAATGTAATCTATTTACTTCAAGTGCTTTTTCTGAGCTTTGTACAAGGTTCCTATTAGCACGCTAACAGTTCTGTTACCAGACTATAGGGTGTCAGGTGCTATTTGCTTAGAGGATTCTGAGGAAGGAACTTCTAATTTACTCAGTTGATCTCTAATAGCTTTGATGAACTCTAGTTGGTTTTTTTTTGTATTTGTTGTTAACTGGATTTGGAAATTTGGAAAGGCTTAAAGATTGGGTTCTTAAGCTTTTGGTCAATAAAGCTTGAAGTTTGGACTTGGGAGACATCAGACTTTTGGATATGGTGTTTTATCCTAGTTAGTTGTTTTCCTATGGTTTGAAGGTTGGTATTTGTAAAATTATTTTGTTCAACAATATTTTTTATGTTGGTTACATCACTATTGTTGACAATTTTGTAAGGAGAGGCTTCAATTTTTACTTCACCATGGGAGAAGGTGAGTGTCCTAGTAAGAGGATGTTCAAACTGTTTGACTTTTCCATCTACTTTTCACTCAGGAATTTTGTTCCTAATAGTGACAAATTTAAGGTCTTTAAAAAAGGATATGTAATTTGGTTTTCAGATGCATAGATCTCAAACCAATCAAAAAAGAGAATATGTATTTTATGCAAGAAAACAAAATCATAATATTTTTTTTAATTTCTTTTCTAGTATCCAGAAAATGTTTGAAAAACCATTTTCTCATTTCTGTGTTACTAGATGCATCAAAATTATCATGTAAATATTGTTTATTTACTTCAAAACCTTTTTCAAGCACATTACATTCATGGGCTATGTTTTGGATAATGACTGAAAAGGTTAGAGAAGTTGGAGGTAACTGGTGGTCATCTTGTTCTTCATTTTGTATATTTGTAGGTTGGTTGTATGTATAGACAACATGAGGTATATTTGTATGGTAGTCAAAATTTTGTGAAGTTGAACTGGATAGATCTGATGTAGAATACCTGGGTTGTATTCTACAGGATGTATGAAGGGGTTCTTATACAGTGGGTTGAGTGTATGGAAGATGTATGACTAAAGGAAGGTTAGATGCTCTACCTAAGTCAATAGTTTCTGAAGTAAAGGCTTCAACATAAAATCTGGAGCTGGTTGATTTTCTGTCAAATGTGAGTTTGACTTTGCCATCTTGAAACTGGGTGATCTTTGTAAGCTGAAAATTTGGCTTAGGTTGCTTTGGAGGTTCTGGCTGGGCTATCCCTTCTAGGATCCATTCTTCTGGTAAGGTTATGTCTTTCCATTGAATAGATATGGGAATAACAGTGTTGGATATGGAAAGGTATGTTTGTAAAAGAAGGGTTTCTCCTTTCTGAGAATAGAATTTGTGCTTTATAACAAAGGCTAAAATCATAACTTTGTGCATTTTGTAATTATGAGTTTTTATTTGTAAAATGATGCTTTGTAAAATATTTTTGTCACTAAGAGAAACAATAATATTTGGATAACAATCAAAATGTATAGGTCCATTGTTCAGGCTAGACTCAATAGAACGGAGTAAGGAATCTTGAAGATTGGTAAACCTAGCATCTCTAAGGATAACTAAAATGGAGGTGTTTAGACCTTCTCTAATAAGGGGTTTGATCCCTACTTGGACTAAACCAATATGAATGTATTTGTAATTCTTGACTTTGTGGCTTTGTAAAGACTTATAAGAGAGAAGATGAATAGTTTCAAAAGGTTTTGAAAGTTGTATGTCTCTCACCTCAGTTTCAATTGTAAAATCTGTTTTCCAGAAATTCATTTTGGAGGTTTTGTAAATTTGATCTCTTTGTACTTTGGAAATTTTCCAATCATCAATATGCTTTGTAAAATCTTCAATATTAATTTCTTCACTATTGATTATCTTTTTAATTTCTGAACTTTCAAAGGTAGAAGAGTTTGAAAGAGAAGTGGTTCTACTAAGGATGAGCAAAACCGAATCAAAATTGAAAAATCAAACCAAACCGATTGGTTCGGTTCAATTTAAAAATTTAAAAACTGAATTAAATTTTAGTTCAGTTTGATTTTTACCCAAAAAATTTTGATTAAAACGAAACCAAATATATATATATATATTAAAATTTATTTGAATTTTATCTCAAATTTATATAAAAAAAAAGAAATAGCAAAAAAAAAAAAAACTAAAATCAGTTCAAACCGATCAACTGAATTGAATTAAACTGAACTTTTTTAATTCAGTTCGGTTCGATTTGATAAAAATACAATTTTTAATTTTTCAATTTTTTCAATTTAATTCGATTTTGAATCGAACCGAATTGAATAAAAAAAAAGTTCAGTTTAGTTCAATAATAAAAATACAATTTTTAATTTTCCAAATTTTTCAATTTAATTTAATTTTGAATCGAACCGACCGTTTGCTCACTCTAGGTTCTACAAAGAAAAAAATCCATTTGTAATAAAATTTGTATAAAAATAAAAATTTTCAATGGTTGAGAGGTAAAACTAATAATTTTACAACCTCAGCTAAGTCTTACTACTTACACTGCTCTCAACTCTAATATAAAAATATTAAATTAAAAATAATTCTTAAACAGTATATAAACACTGTCCCGTGGCTCTGATACCATGAACGTGTGTGTATATATATATATATATATATATATAATGGACCCCATGCGTTGCTATATTTATATAAGAAAACTAAAATAAATAAAGAAATGACGAATGGTGGATACATATTACATAAGAGTCTATAGTGGGAGGCGGCTGTAAGATAGTAGAGGTGGTGAGTGCTGGTGGCCAATTCTTTATTTTGTGGGTCTCTATTTCTTTCGAATCCGTTAGGTCACCAACCGTAGGACCCACTCAATCTCTTCTGCATTTTCTTTGTTTCAAATCTCTTTCTTTTCTCTGTTTCAAATTTCTTTTATCCTTGCCCACGCTCAGCTTAACTTGCCCCTTCCTCAACGTTGTTTTGACTTTTGATCTTCATTTTTTTTTTTTTTAAATAATTTGACTATGTTAGAATTTGAACTTAAAACTATCAAAGACTTTAGTATCATTAAATAAGACAGAAATAAAATGAAAATGAATATTTTCATTTTATTATTTAGTAATTTTATTTATTATTGAAATTATATATTTGTATTTACACTAAATTTAAAATTTGGGCTTGACCATAATACTAGTGAATCGAGTTAAATTTATTTGAGAAGTTCATTAATGATAATTGGTTTAACTTATAATTTAATAAATCTGTAATTAAGTAATAACTTGTGATCCATTAATTTTAAAGGTTCAATATAAGAATGAAAAGTTATCTCAAATCTTCTAGCTTATATGAAAGCTTAACGACTTGATCAAAATCATTTGTGTTTTAAGTAAAATAGTGGAGCTAACTGGATGTGAAGTGAAGAAATGATAGATATGTGACAATATGTTCAACATTTAGCTTTAAATAAATAGAAATAATTGATGACAATAATTTAAGTTTTAGCTTCAACACTCCAGTAGTAGCAAATGAATTAATTGTTTAATCTTTATTAATTATAAAATTGATAATTTTATAATAAACCATTTTAGATATGAATAATATATAAACTTATTCTTGTATAAATAAAATTTACTTCTTTAATAACATAAATAAATACCAAATAATTTTTTTAATAATTAGAAGTTTAAAGCAAATGTTTCAAAGTAAAATATAAAAGAAAAAGGTAAAAAAAAAAATTAACGATGTTCACTAATTTTCAAACTACTAATAAAGAGTACTTCATATCCAATGAAAGAATTATTATTCCATTTGATCATTGACGGAGGGAGGGGGCAAAATCTAAAATTTTTTATTGCAAAATTTTTAAAATTTAGCTATATATTGTATTTGGTCCCTCTTATTTTATTTTATGTGAGAATTTTCTTTAGACGTATAGAAGTTGATTTATTTATATATATCATCTTGATATAAATTATGGTATAAAATATTCAGTCCTCTTAAAAAAAATTTCTGACTCTGTCACTATATTTAATAATTGTGAGTTGCAAAAAGTGAAAAATAAAAAATAAAAAGAATCATATGAGAAAATTTCTACGAAAAATATAATAATAAATTTGTCGTAATGTTGAAATTTAATTTGCACCGCTAAATTTTATAACATAAGATTCATTTTCCAATATATCCGCTCCACCAGTGCAAATGGGTTGCACCAACATCAATAGACTGATTGGTACTTACTTATATATAGACCAGCTAATATATTAGTTCGATAGTAACATTATCAATCTAGTTATGGAGGCAAAAACTACGGATCTCAAGATCTGGCCTGTTAGGGCATACAATTTTTACACCATAAAAAAAAATCCATGGGTCTGAATGAGTATAGTTTTACAAGTGAACGGGTGTTTCAAAATTCATTTTACACAAAACTAATTAGCTTTTTCTACTTCAAACACCCTTCTACTTTATATATAAAATGTGTATTCTTTAGACGTATATTTCTGTCTTAAATTTAGAGCCATTATATATGTACTTAATTGATATTTTTGGAAATAAATACCTTATTACAAATTTAGCCACAACGTGTATTTTCATTGGTGATTTAAGAGACAAACAGTTTATTATGAATTTCGAGGATTTTTCTTGCTTATTTCAAAAATATTTATATTAGAAGAGAAATCATTTTCCATATTGACAATGAAAAATTAACAAATATACTGATCTAGAATCTTATAAGTGGATAAGTGTTTGATAAAGCACTAGCAACTTGATTTTGTACCAAATGAGTTTCAATATTTGGTTACTTATAAATTTACACTTATCCAAACTCATTCACTTCTCTTTATACTATATGGATTATCCACTTATAAACATGAATTTTATTTGAACCCATGTACTCAAATCTTCATGTCTAAATGAATCAAATCCCAACTCATATTCTAGTACTGCATTTGAATTGATGATATTGACAACTTGAATTAACGTTAAAGATGATATATATATATATATATATATATATATATATATATATATATATATATATATATATATATATATATATAAATTGTAACACTTATTCACTTATAAGTTGATATTTACTCTATTCAAACTACACTATAAATGGCTTAAAGCAACAAAAAAAAAAAAAAAAAAAAAAGTTGCATTAGGCCTTAAATATATTGTAGTAGGCTTACAACAATATTTTTTCATATTTTTAAATGTGTTGCGTTTTTTAGTATAGCTATTTTGGCTACGACAATATTTTTCTTGATCTAATGTAACACCGAAAAAAAGTATTGCAATCTTTGGAACTAATGCAACACTTTTGGCAAAAAAAAATTAACCAATACTTTTGGAGAACAAATGCAATACTTTTTAGTCCAAATGCAACATTTTTTCCAATTACCTAATGCAACATTTGGCAACACCTTTTAGTCCAAATGCAACACTTTTTTCTAATTACAAATGCAACACTTATTTAGCCTAATTGTAACACTTTGTAAGATACATGTGTAACACTTTTTTGAGTGTAAAGCAACATTTTCCTTGAAGCAAATGTAACATTAATTTTTAACAATTCCAACACTTTTTACAATGGATCAAAGCATAATCATTCAAATAAATTGGATCAAAATACAAAAACACAAATATTATCATAATCATTCAAAATATCATAATATTCAAAGTCTCATAATATTCAATATATAATATTCAAAGTCTCATAATATTGAAAATATAATATTCAAAGTATCATAATCATTCAAAGTGATTGGTAAACTTCAACTTTTGTCCTTAGAAGCATCAGCTTCATTACAACAAGTAGAATAAGCATCACTAGGAAGGGGATCAACAGCTTCACTAGGGATAGCTGCAACAGTTTCCTCAACATTGACCTTTAAATTAGGGTTATCTTCTCCCAATTTGTTGATAACGAAGGTTAAGTAATCACGCATCTTCTTATTCATTTCATCAGCCAGTTGGCTCCTTATTCTAAATATTAATTCATCCATATAGGCATTGGGAATTTTCAGAGTCGATTGTTCCTTAAGTTTCCTTAATCCCCCATGCCTACCAATAAGGACATTTGGTTCATAAGATGCCTCTCCTCCAATAAGTTGCTCCACAGCCTCAATGTTGTCCGAGCTAGATGAGCCAAGTTCTTCAATCCTTAATTATAAATACATGAGGGCTATTTACATGTGTACATATATGCTGGTAAGTAATTAACTATGCTCCAAATTTAATTATTTGTACTAAATAAAGTACTTACAATCTTAAATTTCAGTACTTCGTCTGTTGAACTGTATTGACGCCCCTTTGTTCACTTACAGGTGGCAATAAACAGTTCTTCCTTAGTCGGTGGCTCTTGGTTTGATTTAGCAAGTTGCTTGCATAGAACAAAAAAAAAAAAAAAAATCATGAAACATAATAGTTGAAATTGTAAAGAGACAACAAATTTATGAAACACAATCTCCTTAATTTAAGACACACCAAATTCTTGCGGATTTGTGCACAAATTTGTGGTCTAGCTATATGTAGTTCCTTAAATTTCTTCTGACTTATTTAATTTTTAGCAGCCATTGACTGGAAATTTAAATGGAACCCCAAGGTAAAGCGTATCAAGTTTTTTTTTTATTCAATTTTTGGGAAATTTAAAATACAAATATAATGTATACCTTAACTTCTTGATTGCCCCAATATTTTAGGAGCACCTTAAATTATTCCAATGGAATGTCATCAGGCATATGTTTCAGCCTCTCCTCATCAGTGTCATATTTATTATAATGTTTACTTTTGACACAAGATTTATACACCCTCCATGCATCACGAATTGTGTGCAATACTCAAGTCTTTCCTTCTTCAGGTATTATGTACTTATGTTGAAATGGAACAAGTCTTAGGTTAAAAAACAAAGACATAAAATTTGAACAACATAAGATATAATTTTGGAAGGTAAAATTAAGTTTCAAAGGCTCAGATTAAGATATGGAGATATACAATATGCTTACCTTTATAAACTCCCACATGTCATCTTTGTCAGGGACTTTATGCCAATTGATGCAGTCAAGTGGCACATATTGCCTTGCCAATGTCCCCAAGAAATAGATAAATTTCGACAGTGTTTTATCATTGGCAGCTATAGGTTGACAAATCTTATTTAGCATAATCACCTTCCTTTCTTCATGGCTTCTTGTATGGACAGAACCTATTCTTATTTTTCCCCTAAAATTTGTTTATATGCCTTTAGTATTTAAGTCTGTCACATATACACCAAATATCATGCAGGGAATATGTCATTCAATATTTGAAAAAACATTGACATATTTAAATACTACCAGTTAGAGCTTCAACAAAATCGGGTTGAGCCATTATCAGACAAGGTTCAAAAAAAATCTGTCCCTGTTTCAACTTGAGCTGCCTATTGGCATTCCTGCAATGCTAAGAATGTAGCCATTGAGCCAATGCCTTCATTTCTTGGCCGCATAAGCTGCTTAATGTGAGATGGTGCAGAAACTTTTTGCCTTGATTCAACATTAGCCTTGCAAACACAGGTTTACAAACCATATAGTTAAAAAATTTGTCATCAATTACTGAATTTCAGATTTCAAAACATAATTATTATAAATTAAATTATAGGATACAATCATCTCATTTGTGCACAATTTGGTACTACAGCTTCCTTCTCAGTAGCAAGTGCAATAAGATTGGATCGCAGTCTTGTTGTTGGACCCGTTACTTCCTTGTTCTTTCTATCATTTTTGGTTCATTGAATTACATATTTAAAACATGTGTTCGAAGATGAGCAATTAAATTAGGTATTAATTGGGTTTCCATATCTTTATACTTTGTAATACCTTAGTTGTTAATTAGGTTTCCTCTTCTCCACTATCATCATCTGGCTAATAATCTTTACTTCCCTCCACCATTTTATATTTCCCTTTATTTAGCGAACCAGAAGATGTCCTACCTATTGAAATCTGATGCAACCTAAGTGCAACTATACATGTATTGTTCGCTGCAATATTTTCATCTTGCAACTGTTCATATGAACACTTCACTAATGGGTTAACATCATTCTCACAAGAAATTGGATCCTGCTGAACATTCAATAGGGATTAAGTAAATTAACAACATAAATAATTATTTAGGAATAACAGTTATTAATGTTGTTCAATAATAATAATAATAATAATAATAATGACTAGAAGGGAAATAAGAAATGATAAAATTTAACAATATAAAGCATAACAATTGTAGTTTCATCATAAAATGTAGCATAAACTTAATTACTCTAATAAAATTTTGCCTAAAAGAAAACCTTAAATAATCCAAGTTAGGTTTTTCAAAACAACAAATAGCAAAGAAAAACAAATGGTTTTTCATTTTCTTTGATCTAGATTTTTCCATGCCAAACATCTATAAAACTTTTCCCAAGAAAAAGTCAAACCACCAACTTGCATTTACTCCAATCTGATCCAAATTTATAGCATTAACAATCCAAATTTACCTAAATGGACTCACCATTTCAACGATGTCTGAAGGATGAACATCTGAAGAGTCACCAACCACTTCGTTATCTACCACATCTTTTGCAGGCATTTCTTTTTGTGATGTTAGCTTGGTCTCATCAAGAAATAATAATCTCTTCCTTTCCATGCTACATTTATCTTTATTTTCCTTCATTTTTTGTTGGAGTTGTTGTTGAACGGATTGCAAAGTCACGTACTTGCGCTTTGATGTGGATTTGATGCCTAAAAGAGAAATTATTATAATCATATCAAAATTGAAGTTTGTGACCAAGCAATCAAAATTGGTTGTAATTTTCATTGAAGGACTGTAGAATTTGATCATAGGATTGTGGGATTAACAGGACCTATTGTTGCCGTTAGGCAGATGGCACAACAGTAGCATGTTTGTTCCAGAAAGGTTGAAAAGGAAAGAGGTGATTACCTAGTTGAGTATTCCCATAACATGTATGTCCCAAGCTCATCAGTTTCTTCCTTTCTTATTTTTGTGTGTGAGTATTAATGATGGGTATATTTATAATATATATTTAAAAATTTATGCTAATATAAACATACAAGCAAGGGACTTGTTAAATATACCTCTTATTAGAATCCTTTTTGGTCGTATGACCACATGTGGTTGATTTTGCATCATCGGTTGTATTCCTTCATCAACAACGTTATCAATAAAAAAAATTCCAGCACATCACCATCTTTGAATGTATCCATGAACTCACTTAAGTCATTGTTAGATGTGAGAAGTTTCCATCCACCTTTCTTCCCTTTACTAACATAAACACCTCTGATTTCAGTGTAGTTGAGGTCCTCTTTTACATATTGCATTAGCGCAACATAAGACATCTTGTCCATATCCATATATTCTTTGATGTCAGTTGTAGTTCCACGAGAATATTGAGTCTTTAGAAACTCTCATTGATGATGGAATCTCATAATAAACTTTTTATCTTCCATCCTGCAATGAAACAAATAACATATTTTATTAGAATACTAAGCATAAATTGTGTATGGAAGTGAATTGTGAATCATATTACTAGGTGCATATTATAACTCTTGAAAATTTTCCATAAAATTGCATATACTGTAGAATTGTGTTATGCCATTATTTAACCCAAAAAGAAAAACAAGGAAAAAAATTCTTAGCAATTTTTTTTAAAAAATATGACATCATGATGAATGCAGAAAAATTATTAAGAGAGAATGAAGGCTTGTAAAGGTAATCTAATAAATATTATAATGAGGAAATAGAAAAATAAAATATAACCACCATAATCAAAGGTAACAAACCAGTTGTTTCTTGTACTAGATTTGACGCAATGGGGATTTGTTTTGTCGGTACATCAACTTTATACTAGCTACCCTCGCTAACACCAGTATCCGCACTATAATCGATTTTGTTATCATTTACAGTGGGCCCATTCATATCTTCTTCAATTGCATTCTTTCCATCTCCTATATCAAACCACTCCCTCAGTAATTTCTTAAGAACATAGTGTGAAGCCTTTTCAATAGGATCTTCAATGCAACAAACTTGATATACTTGTGTAGTCATCACAAAAGGGTCATTTCTATAACATAACCTTTTGAAATTAACTCAAGTAAGCCCATAATCATATTTTTCTTCTTGATACCAACAACACCTAAATAAGACAACACTATAAGCTGCCCAGTGATCAACTTTGATGATTTCTTCTATCGATCCATAGTAACTAACATCTCCAACTTTTGGGTTTTGGTCCTTTGAACTTACAAAGCTAATGGTTAGTGCCATCAAAAATAAGCTACTGTTTTGGGTCGTACATTTCCCATCTCTTTGCTTGGTATGAAATCCATATCCATTTATTACATAACCACCAAATCTCTTTGCTACTTGATTTGGACCCTTTACCAAACTTGATAATTCCCTTGCAACATTATCCTTCTTCCCAACCTCCTTCTTTAACCACTTATGGAATTCTTCACTATGTACTTGTGCTCTTTTGTACCTCTTTGACTTGGCACAATTCTCAACTAATATTCGATGTTCCCTACAAATAAATAATAATATTATTAAATGGTCAATTAAAGAATTCATGTTTACTTAATTAAATTATATAAATCAAAATTAGGATCAACATCTTACCCCATCAACTTCTCTACTTCTTCATTCCCATAATTAATTAGAATGTATCAATGAGCTTTGATCTATGTACCATCATCCAAATGAATAGTTGTCATTTTTGTTTCTCCCCATCCCAAAAGGATAACCATTTTGTTCATATTCAACAGAGGAATTGTGGACTTTTGTCTTCACACCAACACCCAAATATCTAGAAAAAAATGTCAAATATTCTTCCACCAAGTATGCTTCTGTTATGGAATCTTCCAGTTTACTTTTATTGCGAACATAGGATTTCAATTTACCCAAGTACTGCTCAATAGGAAACATCTATCTACTATGCACTGGACCACCAAGTTCAACTTCCTTGCACAAGTGAATTGGTAAGTAAACCATTATGTCAAAGAATGATGGTGGAAATATCATCTCAAGTTGGAAAAGTGCTTCCACAATATCACGTTGCAACTTCTTCATATCATCCGAATCGACAACTTTGTTGCACAAACCCTTAAAGAATGCTCTCAATCTAATCAAAGGTAATGCAACCTCGAGTTTCAATGTTTTCTTCAATCAAATTGTAGCAAATGGTGGCTGATAAAATCAGCATCATGACTTTTGCATCCTGAAATTTTCCTCACGCATTTGCACACAACGGCTGATATTAGATGTACAACCATATGACAATTTGACATTCCACAATACAAAACAAAACATTTCAATCTCTTCATTAGTCATGTCAAAAATAGCAGGCCCGATTTGAAGGTGTTTGTCGTCACTAGAATAAGTAGGATGCAATATCTTCCGAATGCCCATTTCTTGCAAATCTAGACGAGCATTTAAATGATCTTTGGTTCTCCAACCTGAAAATATTGCATATGCTAGGAAATCACTAATGGTCCAAAGTACACTTGCATGCAATACAAAAGTTTGGTGATTTAAGGCATCATAAGTTTCTAACCCTACATCCCACAAATCTTTCAACTCCATGATCAAAGGTTTCTGTCACGACCCGACCCGACTACCGAGTCGCGACAGTCCTAGGGCATGGGTAGGCATAAGGCCACCGAAAACTCGTAGAACCCAATACTATACTATAACCAATCATGTATATACGATTCCCAGATCAGAACCCCAAACACATTACTATAAGAATCCACATCCATTCATCAAAGGAATCCCATAAATACAATAAAGTAATATGCCAAATATTACAATCCCGAATTGAATTTACATAATTCAACCATCATATACAATATCACAATAACCATGGAACTCTAGACTTTGACTCTTGGAGATACATATTCATTGTGACATAAACAAAATGACAAAATGAAAATATGGATAGAGTAACCCCCAAGCGAGAAGATAGAGCTTGAGTTTTACGTCGTCGCAACCTCTATAGCACCTGAAAAAAAAAATAACTATAGGGTGAGATATAAAATCTCAGTGAATACACAATGACAATATGTTATGCCGGCTAGATACCAAATAATGCAAGCGAATAGAATAATTCGAAGCTTTACAATTGATATGAACAATTAGATGATCATGCTATAACAATGGGATTCACTAACATGAGATATAATGAATGAATCCAAGAATAATTAACAATATCACGATGGGATTCATTAAGAAATAATAAAATGAATGAATCTAAAAACAATCAATTGAGTATAATTACTTCCATTTATATTATTTGATTTTAGCAGAAATTAAGCAATTCGAGAACAGCTTGTTCTCATTTATATATAGATCGAGTGTCGGCTAAAAGCTTCGCACACTCATCAATTGAGCGGAAAACTGATCAG
>CATKHJ010337691.1:0-18582 GCA_949750685.1 Vernicia montana | reverse complement strand
AGTAATCAAACACATTCATATTCATTCTAATTAGGTAGTCATGATATATTTTGTTAGACGTCACTCATGACTTATGGGACTAAGGATGAAATAGGGATTTCATATTAGTAGAGAAAAATGTTTTCTCATTCTCATTGCTAATTAGACATGAACCTAAAAAGTCACATACCCAAAAGTAATTATCTTTCAAGCGTAAAAGGTTTACCATAATAATTAATTAAAGTGTTTAATTAATTGATTAGTGGTAAAAGGATTGAACTTGTAATTAAATTTACAAGGACCCTAGCATGTCCTGAAGTTTAAATCTGCAAAGATTTTTTTATCGATTAAATCATAATTTATATATGATATAAATTGAGAAGGATTAAATTGATTAAGTCTATGGATAAATGAATGGAATTAATTTTGAGCTTAAAGAAATAACACTAAATAGCTAAATCTTATATATGATATGGGGATAGCTTATTTAGGGGTTAAAAGGTTTAACTAACACTAAAACCCATATAATGGATTTAGGTGTTAGAGATTCTCAACAACACTAAGGCTCATATGATGAGTTTAGGGGTCGGAGAAAATCAATAACACTAAAGGCTATGTATTGGGTTTAGGGGTTAGAAATCTTGAAATAACCATAAAGCCCATTTGATGAGTTTTAGGAGTTAGAGAAAATCCATAACCCTAAAGCCTATAAGATAAGTTTAGGGGTTAGAGATTTTCCACCATGCTCAAAATAGTAATTTCCAGTTCTAGGTTTAAATGAAATATTCATTAAATTAAAAGGGTAAAATGGACATTTTCATGTTTGCCATAAAAAGTCAATAAAGTAACTCAATTTCAATTTGTCTTTTTAATAGCTAACAAATTGTTAGATTACTATAAAAGGAAAATGATGATTGTTTTGCTAGAGTAAACATTTTTCGTCATCTTCTTCAAGTGATAGCCTAAAGGAAAAAGAATTAATAAGAAAAGAAAAGAAGAAGTGTTCTTTATATTTCTTATTCTTCATTTCTTATCCTTTGTTCTTTGTGAAAGAACAAAAGCTTCTTAAAAAGAGTTGATCAATCCATAGCAAACAAAAAGAAATCCAAACACCAAAGGTTTGCCAAAGGAAGATCTTGATTTCATTTGGACAACCAAAGAGAGGAAATTAAGAATAACCAAGGAAACCAAAGGTAGCTTGAAAGAGAAAGCTTGGTGTGGAAATTCTAGAAGCTTCACACTTGGGGAGCTCAAAGAAAAGTAAAGATTCAAAGTACTTGGCTTCAAGAGGTAATATGATTACCACTTGTTCTTTCTTTTCTTACATATGTGTTTTACACATTAATTAAAGATGATTGCTTGAGTGTTTATTGGACCCAAAAGTTGGGTGTTGTGAAATTTTAAATTGTTTTAAATTTCACCCACCATATTGCTTCCGCTTAATTTGCGCTCAATATTCCTTCAAATATTGTATAAGAACATACCATAATTATCAAACTAGAGTTTGCATTAATAACTACTATGAACCATAATGACCATAGAGCTCTAGACTTAACTCTTCAAGAACAAGTACATTAAGATTGAGAAATTAAACAACGTTATGTAGCAGAGGAAACCCCCTAGCGGAGAAGGGAAGCTTGAGAATTTTCCTTGCTTGACCTCCAGTATACCTGAAAAATATAAACCACTGAAAGGGTGAGACAAGCTCAGTGAGAATGTAATATCTTAATATAATATGCAGGATGGAAATATATATCATAGTAATAGGAATTTTATATCAATTGGGTATCAATGAAAGTTTGTCTTTTCAATACTCAATAGAGGATGTAAGTACTACAATGAGATTCAATAATATTTGATAACAATGAAGGATTTATATTCAATGGTTAATCATTGAATATCACTTTAGTAGAAATCAGTAAATTTGGAGGTAGTGTGCTTTCCACTAATAAATAGATAGAGTGGCGGCTAATGCCTTGCTCATTCACACTGATCAATAGAGAGCAAGACTGATCAAGTCTTACGGCTAGGACCCCCCCTCGGAGATCTAGTAGAATATCTCATCCTCCAAAGAGATATAGATTTCTTTATGATAATGTACAAGGGTTATTCATTAATGAGGAAATTGATCATGGTGATGATCCTATTACTTTTGTGCAAGCTATATCAGATATAGATTCCTCAAAATGGCTGGAAGCTATGAAATTTGAAATGGATTCCATATATGCAAATCGAGTCTGGGAACTTATTGATCTATCTGAGGGTATTGTACCTATAGGGAACAAAAGGATTTTCAAGCGAAAGATTGGCGCAGAAGGAAATGTAGAGATGGTTAAAGTAAGACTAGTAGTGAAAGGGTTTCGTCAAAGGTAAGGAATTGACTATGAAGAAACCTTCTCACCTGTAGCCATGCTTAAATCCATTAGGATATTATTAGCTATAGCAACACACTATGATTATGAGGTTTGGAAAATGAATGTCAAGACTACATTTCTTAATGGTAACATTGACGAAGACATAATCATGGAACAACCTAATGGTTTTGAATCTAAATAAGGTTCCAAAGTGTGTAAGCTTAAGAGATCCATTTATGGACTTAAGCAAGCTTCGAGGAGCTGGAATCATCATTTTGATGAAGCAATTAAATATTTTAATTTCATCAAGAACAAAGATGAGCCTTATGTGTATAAGAAAGTTAGTGGGAGTGCACTCACTTTTCTTGTCTTGTACGTGGATGATATTCTATTAATTGGAAATGACATTGATATGTTGACAGCTATAAAAGTTTGGCTATCCAAAACTTTCTCCATGAAAGACTTAGGAGAAACTAATTACATTTATTGGTATTCAGATTTATAGAGATAGATCGAAAAGAATGATAGGGCTTTCTCAAAGTCAATACTTAGAAAGAGTGTTGAAGCGATTCAACATGCAAGATTCCAAGAAAGGATTATTGCCTTGAGGCATGGTATCCACCTTTCTAAGGCAATGTCTCGTAAGACACCTAAAGAAATGGTACATATGGCCAAGGTTCCATATGTTTCGGAAGTTGGAAGCCTAATGTATGCCATGTTGTGTACTAGGTCGGATATCACATATGCTGTTAGTTTAACTAGCAGATGCCAATCCAATCCAGGATTAGATCACTGAAATGCAGTCAAAGCTATCCTTAAGTACTTGAGAAGAACTAAGGATTTAGTTTTAATATATGGAAGAGGTGACCTTAGGATAGACAAGTTTATAGATTCTGACTTCCAATCAGATATTGATGATAGAAAGTCTATCTTTGGATTTGTTTTCACCTGTAATAGAGGAGTAGTATGCTGGAAGAGTTCCAAGCAATCAACTACTGCAGATTCCACTACAGAAGCTGAGTATATTGTTGCATTTGATGCTGCAAAAGAAACTATTTGGATTCAGAAGTTTGTAACAGAACTTGGAGTGGTTCCTACCAATGAGTTGGTGGTTCCTCTCTACTGCGACAACAAAAGAACTATTGCTCAACCAAAGAAACCCAGGTCTCACCAGAAATCCAAACACATAGAAAGGCGCTATCATATTATCAAAAAGATGATTGGGAAAGGTGAAATAACCATGCAGAAAATAGCATCAGCTGATAATACAACAGATCCACTTACTAAAGCAATGAGTCAGCAACAACTAGATTTTTATCTTGAGAAGATGGGACTTAGATATTGCACTGATTGGCTCTAGTGCAAGTTGGAGATTGTTAGAGTATATGTCCTAGAGCAATGTATATTTTATGTAAATATAAAATAATATTAATGGCAATTAAATGTATGTTTCTTTAAAAGAAAATGTTCCATTGAATTAAATATATATTTGTAGTCCATAAGTATTTTGTAAGAGGATCTATTCTCAAGTGTTAAGAATATGGATGACAGATCACTCTTAAACAAATACTTTAAATATTCATGGTCATAGGATAAATGACTGGACATCATTAAATTTCGGAAGACCATCACCCCTGTTTATATTCTACAATCAGTATATGATACTTATGATTATAGAAGCAGTAAGCATCATGCTATTTGACAAATATTGTCGATACAAATATGTGGATATTCATATGATGAATAGTTGAATTGTGACATTAGATGATGATACCATGGAGTTTTATTGCTAGTCAATAAATCATCGTCTAGGTCATAATTATACATAGTCTTTTGACTTGAGGGACACTGTATCTCATTCATTAGTAGTTAGGATTTATTACTGCTTACATACTGATGCTATTCATGTAAAGGTATAAGGCATGTGATAGTTCTAACTAGTTATGTATGGAGGTAAGTGATCGCTAAGAAAGAATTCATTAACTTGAATAAACAAGGAAGAAATCATATGCTATATGATTATTCTTGATAATCATATCCTTGGCTAAGGTAATTAAGATTCACTAGAAAGAGTTTCTAAAAGGAATCAATACTATCAAGAATTATAATCGAGATGTAGACATATGATCAAAGCATATTAGAGTTTGATAAATCCATGACCCTAGCTAAGATTGAGATTTTGTAATGAAGGATTTTTAGTGTATGTTAATTATGATCAATGGTCCATGAAATGGATAAGTAATCAAACACTTACACTTATTCTAATTAGGTAGTCATGATATGTTTTTCTAGACGTCACTCATAACTTATGGGACTAAGGGTGAAATAGAAATTTCACATTAGTACAGAAAAATATTTTCTCAATCCCATTGCTAATTAGACATGAACCTAGAAAGTCACACACCCAAAAGTATTCACCTTTCAAGTATAAAAGGTTTACCATAATGATTAATTAAAGTGTTTAATTAATTGATTAGTGGTAAAAGAATTAAACTTGTAATTAAATTTATAAGAACCCTAGCATGTCCTGAAGTTTAAATCCACAAAGATTTCTTTATCAATTAAATCCTAATTTATATATGATATAAATGAGAAGGATTAGATTGATTAAGTCTATGGATAAATAAAAGTAATTAATTTTGAACTTAGTTAATAACCCTAAATAGTTAAAGCTCATATGTAATATGAAGAAAGGAAATTTAGGGGTTAGGGAAATTCATTAACCCTAAAACCCATATGATGAGTTTAGGGGTTAGAGATTTTCCACCATGCTCAAAATAATTTATTTTATTCTTTAAGGCAATATGGAAATATCCATTAACTCAAAAGGGTAAAATGGACATTTCAATTTTGCTTAAAGTCAACAAAGCAAAATGAAGATCTAAATGGTTCCCTAATAGCCTACAAAGGGTTTTTGGCTATAAAAGGAACATGATGATGTTTAGTTAGCTTATGAAATATATGATCATCTTTCTAGAGCAAACTTATTGAGTAAGTCTTGAGAGAAAAAGAAAAAAAAAGTGTTCTTCAAATTTTTTAGATCTTCATTTCTTGTTCTTTGTGAAAGAATAAAAGTTTCTTATAGAGAAAAGATTTATCCATAGCAACAAAAAGAAATCAATTCACCAAAAGTTTGTTTAAGAAGATCTTGATTTCATTTGGGCTACCAAGAGAGGAAATCAAGAACATCTAAGGCATCCAAAGTTTAACTTGAAGGTGGAACTTGGTGTGGATAACTAGAGGCTTCACACTTAGGGAGTTTATACAAAGAAGAAGAAGAAGAATCAAAGTTCAAACGCTTCAAGAAGTAATTCGATTACCACTTGTTCCTTCTTTCTTCTTATATGTGTTTTACATACAAATTAGATGATTTCTTGAATGTTTATTGGACTTAATTTGAGTGAAGTGAAATTTTAAATTGTGTGAAATTTCACCCACCACCTAGCTTCCGCTTAATTTGTGCCCAATATTTCTCTAGTAAGTGCATATACACCCTGAGCAATTGATTCAGGTTCAATTCCCCCTCTTTATGCTAAAAAAAATAAGTTTTGACTTGTGAAATTTGTCAAATTCCAGAGGATTGAATAGTAACTAATCCATATTTTTTAATAGAAATTTTTTTTTTATTTTTTTTTATTTTCCACAAGCTTATGAAATATATAGTCTTCTTTTTGAACATAATCAAAAGTCTCACTGTGCACACCAAAACTTAGCCTAATAGAAAGTATATGTGTAACTTGGACAATAGACTCAGGTTTTAATCCTCCTTCCTCTGACCTCAATGCTAAAAAAAAAAAAAGCTTCAATGTCCTTTTTTTTTTTGAAATATAAGCACATTTTGGTCTTTTCCCTTAATTCTTACTTTATATATATATATATATATATATATATATATATATATATATATATATATATATATATATATATATATATATATAAAAGTTCTGGTTAAAGCTTATATAAATCAAGAATATATTTATTATCTTTTTATCTTTTTTTTTAAGTTCTGGTTAAAGCTTATATAAATCAAGAATATATTTATTATCTTTTTATCTTTTTTTTTATTTAGCATTGGGAATGAGGATTTGAATCTAAGTCTATTGCCTATATCGCATATGCACTTACCATTAAACTATACCTTGGTGTGCTATTATATTTTTATCTTAGTTGGCCCATATATAATAAAGGAAAAAGACATCATGAAATCCTTGTACTTTGTCCCTTTTTGACATTAAGCCCTTGTACAATAATTTGGTGACATTGAATCCTCGTATTTTTATTAAGATACACATTACACCTTTATTTAACATATGTTAGGAGAGTGTTCAATAAATGATGTGAAACACACATACATTATGAAAAATATATATACACATGGCATTTTTTAAGAAAAGAAAATGAAAAAAAAATGAGCAGATGCTCATGGAGAGAGGGAGGGAGGCCAAAAGAGAGAGAGCACGATTGTTCTACCTCCGGCCATCCACGGACAGATCAGAGACTACCATCATGTTTTTCAGATTCCGGCGACTTCAAGGACCATTCTCTAAATGGATTTCGTGATCGCAACAAAGATTTTCGAGAGAAAAAAAAAATTTTTGAGCAATTTTCGGTCTACTCTGACGGCCAATCTAGGCATTCTTGGTGTCCAAATCTTCGTCTCAACAAGAGCTTCAACTAGCCACCTGAAAATCAACGAAAAGAGAGATTATAATTCATCTAAGTATAATTTCATTTGTTGTTTGGTTGATGAGAAACCATAGAAAATCTGAATAAAAAAAAAAAAAAATCTCACAACTCAAACCTTCTATCTTTTGCCCTTATTATCAATAATTTCTCCTTAGTTTCTTGCCAAAACTTTACAAATTAACTTCTCTATATCCACTAATAGGTAGACTTGTTCAAATCGCGGGTCGGACCGGGTTTGATCGGGCTTGACTTTTCAACCGTAAGCCCTAGCCTGACCGGCCCGACCCGACCATACAAGCCTATTATTTTGACCAAGCCCAATTCGCATCCAAAAATATATAATTTTTTACATGTAAATTTTTCTGGATGGGTCGGGCTTGTCTGGTGGGCCCCAAAGAAATGATATTCCTAAACCCACCTAAAAAATAGTCGGGTTTTTTGGGTTCGGGCATGGGCGGGCCTAAGAAAAAAAATCTATGTCCAAGCTCGAATTTTTTCGGGCGGGTACCCAAGCCCATGAACAGGTCTACTAATAGGTAATACTCAAACTTATTCTAATAAATTTATTTTTTAATTCTTTCTTTCTTCTTCTTTTTCGAGAAGTGAATTATCAAATAATTGATTGATTGATTGGGTTATTACCCAACTTGAAACTCAATACTTTTAGATTTATAGTTTTGTCTTGTTGGATTTCAAGGTTTGTTGCAAATTAGACGGGAAAAGAATAAGAAGAGAAAAAAAAGAAAGAGGGATGAGAATTTTGGGAAAAAAATGACGTGTTGAAAAAATATATATGTAATAACCTGAAATATTAAAAGGAAGAAAGAGAAAAGATATATATATAAATAAGGTGTCTAATTGGTCCATTCTGGACCAATCAGTTTAATTGTTTTCGGTCAGTAGAAAACAAAGCAGAGAGAGAGAAGAGAGACTGCCACTACCGATCTATCGTTGTTTGGTCACCGCCCAACCATACGTGCCACACCATGAGGAAGAGCAGCTACCAATGAGTGTACCAGTAGAAGCTTGCTGCCAGAAGCTGCCGGAGCAGCCTCCACTCTCCGTCCGAAGTGGCCGCCAACAAAAAGCTTTCCAACCTAATTCCGCCCAGCTCTGGTCTCCTTTTTCGACGAGATTTTGGGCTGTCAATGCTGATTTTTTACGATCTCCGGCGAGTGAGGGAGAGTGATCGTGATTTCTAGATTCTCCATTTCGAGACGAACCCATTGATACCTGTTTCGCCGTCAACCGCCACCGACGATAGTTTTGCTGTAACTTTCTGATGAGGTGTGCCAAGAATTGATGAGCTACCTACAATTGAGGTGAATTGAGTTGATTAAAAGGATATAGCAAGTGAGGTAAGTTATAAAGTGCAAGTTTGTAATTCTTTCTACTTGACTCTTCATTGCATACTACATTTGTTCATGCGATCATTTGGACCGAAGCCAAATTCTTTGTTTATACTTCATTGTATAATGATAAAACCATTTGAAATATGAATCTATTATTGCTATTGCTGAAGCTACTTGGGCTGAAGCCATTTATATATAATACCAAGGTCGCTTGGGCGGAAGAGCCATTTGTATGATATTGACGAAGCCACTAGGGCCAAAGTCATATTTTATGTGTTAATGAGACCATTGAAGTCATTTGGGCTAACCAATTGATGTTTATGATATGATTCCATTGAACTATGACCAAATCTAAGACCAAGTGTAACAGAACTCTTATCTAATGGGGAAAAGCCATTAGACGTTGTACACTCGGTGATGCCTTACCTAGGAAAGGAAGTACCCTGGGTGTGTATTTAAAGAAAAGTATGTTAAACAAAGCCTTACCTAGAGAGGGCAGTACACTAAGTGTGTACTCAAGGAAGTGCACGTTAAACATGATATGTGTACAGTAATCATGGGGACAATGACACAGTTCCACCCACGAGAATTGATGTATGAGTAATTGATGAATATGATGTTATGTTCTATTATGACTTTCTATGCTTTGGTGCCCTTTGTTCATGGAACATATATGAAATGTTTATTGAACCTATAATGATAATAAATAAATATTGGTTCATAGGGTCACACACACACACACACACACACATATATATATATATATGCATTTGTAAACCTCATTGTTCATATGCATTGCATACTTACTGAGTTGACGGCTCACCACATCATCTATGAATTTTATATTATAAATTGAAGAGTATAGAAGAAAGAAGTTGAGGTGTATAGCAGGACTTATTGATCTTCCTTCTCCATCAAGAAGTACAATATATATGTTTATGCTTTATGAATATATATGTATATTAATGTTAAAGTTCTAATATTTATATCTTTAGATATTCCGTAATCATTGGAAGTTATAGTTGTATAATTATTATATATTTATGTGTTGTTAAGACATTATTGAACTTTCCCTTGTATTAGGGATGAGATGATTATTAATTTTATATGACGAGTTATAGGATGTTTATGATGTGTATATGATTCAGGTTATGATCTTGGAAAGTGACTTGTATGTGATTATTGATGATTGTATTCAAGGTTAAAGGGATTCAATGGTTTTTTGGTGGTCTTACGTTTACCCATGTGCTAAAATCGTTGCGACTTTTGGAGTCGAATTGTAACAATATATATTTTATATTTTTTAATTTTTTAATTTTTTAATATTAAAAATATTATAGTGTTTTATAGCTAACGAGTAGTCCACTCTTCTGTTAAATAAATGTGTAATGTGTATCTTAATAAACATATAGGAACTCAATGTCACCAAATCATTGTATAGGCTGACAAAATACAAGGACTTCAAGATGTCTTTTTCCTATAATAAACTTGACACATATTTTATTTATATTACTATTCAAAATTATCATAAGCTCATATTTAAATTTAATAATAATAATAATAATAATAATAATTTCTGTAAGTTAAGATATTTTAAGAAAATATAAATTAAACTAGTATTTTAGCCTAATGATAAAGTGAAACTACTTTAAGAATAGATGTCAAATTTTAAATTTCATCAATATTCAATTTACCTCCCAGTGCTAAAAAAAAATCCATATAAAGCACAAACTGACCTGAGAGTACTAATGTAAATTTTTAATCAACATGGTAATCTCATGTTCCTTTAGCTCAAAAGCATTTGTTATTTCACAGTATAAAATCCACTTGTTAAAAGAGAGAAATATATATATATATATATATATATATATATATATATATATATATATATATATATATAAGTGCATATATCTTATAATATATAAAAATATCAAGTATTAATCTTATAATATAAGAGGTTAAAAGTCCGATTCTTCTCGTTTTAAGAATATATAGCCAAGAAGATAAATGAGGTGACATGGTTTGTTTGGTCCTAACATAATTACAATTTGCTAAGTGGCACAAATGATGTTTAATTAGTGATGATTTCACTAATTACTTTCCAGTTATGCAAGTCTTGCTTTACTTTGGCAAAAATAAATATATAAAAAAAAAAAAAAAATTGTCTTGCTTTACTTTCCATGAGTTTGGACTCAACAATAACTATATAGTCTCACCCAAACTTTTTCTCTGTTGTTCTTTTCTTTTTTGACCCAATTAATAGTTTTGACTTAGTTATGCAATATATGGGATATGGAATTTCTTTATATACATATATGACAATTAATATTTAAAAAAGTATATTAATATTACTTACCTCTCCTATTAGGTTGAATGAGCCAACCATCCTATGGGATGGAAATTTTTTTAAGTATACTTAATTTCACATCAATTATAACAACTCATTTATAATAAATGAATTATAACTTAAAAGGATACACTTGAAAATATATAATCTAATATATAATTATAACTTAGTATTTTTTTTTAAATACTCTTAATGTAATTAATGTTATTGAAGAAATTAACACAACTAGAAAATAATTATATCTCATGTTTATAATTAATATCTATTCACAAAATATAATAAAAATTTGTTGAAATAAAAACAAATGAAAAAAATAAAAAGATAAAAAAAAAAATGCAAAGAAGAGAGTGAAAGTGAGAGGAGAGAGAAAAAGGAGAGGACATAGTAATAAGAGGAATGAATAAGTGAGGAGAGAGTTGAGGAAAGAAAAAGAATAGAAGAAATCCCTAAGAAAAAAGAATATTTTTGTTAATAATATTTATTTTGTTAATTATATAGGATTTATTTAAAAGTTTCACCTATTTTAAAATAATTTAATTTGATTATGATCAATTTAATAGAATTGAAATAAATATTTTTTAATATTTCAAATATAAAAATTTTAAAAATTTGAAATTCAAAATAAATTTCTCAAAATTTTATAAAACATTCCGAATAGACTATTGTGATAATCAAATTTAAATATTTCATATTCATTTAAATAGTTAAAATCACAAATTTACCATGATTAAAAATTAAAAATTTATAGTTTCAAAAAAAATTTAAAAATTTACTATCATTTGACTCAGTAATGAAATTAACATGTAACTCTCCTTATAGACTGACTGCCAAAGGTTTTTTTTTTTCCATTATTATTATTTTTTTTAATATTTACTATCATTACCACATTCTACCACAAACAACCTTCTAGTCTCTCTCTCCATTTTTTTTTTTTTTTTTTTTTTTTTTTTTTGCCAAATAACAAACTTCTAGTCTAGTAGCTAAAAATATACATGTATGGCACAATGCCTACACAGACTCCATGATGTTTAACGAATGCATACAAATATACATAATTGCCTACAATCATTAAAAAAAAATAAAAAAAAAACTACTTTTTTTACTTGCACAATTTTTACACAAATTAAATCCATCATTAGACTAATAACTGGAGTGTAAGTGTTTATTTTGTGAAAATTGTGTACTTCTAAATCCAATACACTAATTTAATACAACTGCGTTTTTAAAAATTTTACCGTAACAACAATCTAAAATATTTTGATAAATCTCTAAACCTGCAGACTGTAGTACGGCTCAGCTGTCATGTATCTAGTATCCCATTCATGGGCATCTGTCTCAACGTAGTTCATGAATTTAAAACCTGACTTCTGTTTCCTCTTTAAAATAAAATATACTTCAAAACCAAATATTGAAATGAATGATGCTCCCAAAAGGATTTTCAATCTGCAATGCTTGAAAATTCCTCTTATTTTATAGAGGATTTTGAGAAGTGCATAACAAAAGATTACACCAAAAAGGATCACAACTAAAGAATTATTTCTCCTAGAAAATCATATGCTAAAATCATCAAGGGGGTGTAACATGGCTAAACATAACATGCAGCAGCTCATTGAGACATTATTAATAAAAGTACAATTACAATTATGAGTCAGACTCTCGCTCAATAGAATCAATTAATATGCACAGTTTTGAGGAATCACAATTTGTATTATAATTGAATCTATAAATTTATTAAATTAATGTAATGCTATTATGTACAAGGATAAGGCTACAAATGAGATCAACAAATTACATACTAGCAACTATGGAAGAAAGCTCTGTTTCCACCTCTGGTTCTCCATCAGACCCATCCACAGTGGTCTACAAACAAAATCAATGCATTAGCCATTAAGAAATAAGAATGTGGACAATAATCTCAAGATAGATTTAGTCATTAGAAGGTACAATCAATGAGTAATGCTCACCTCTAAATCCTTTAATTTGTGTTTTGAAAGATATCGATCCAATGCACCCCTACCATAGAGGATCTTGGCTCCAGTTCCACGTCCTTCGATTCCTATTGCTGCTTCATCAACTACAACAGCATCTATAATATCTTCACCTGTTCTAACCTCAGGAATCTACACAAAAATTGAGCGAGAGAAACTGCATTAGCTGAAAGTGGTGATATAGGATCTTCACCAAGAAAAATGAGTATAAGAAATAAAAATTATCAAATAGAAGAGACAGACATTACTGATAAAGATCATTAAGAAGCTGAAACCAAAAAAGCACCTGACCCTTTTGCTCAGGTTGTCAGAGAAAATCAGACTGATAGGCTCAAAATATTAAGGAAAGCTGTTGATGACAATCGACACAACACAACAATGCACAATTCCTAGGTCAAAAGTGGGAAACAGAAAGTTGTTTTAGTAGTAAGGGAAGCTTAACCTAACTAGACAAATTAAATGGTGAACCCCAATGATCCAAATGGTTTATAACATAGATTTACGCAAAAAGCTAGGAGTTACATATATCAGGATTTTTTCCTTTTCAGCCCCCATGAGAGAGTTACCAGTAGTCCATCATCCCATTTGATGAAACCCCAACCCCATAGGAGATTAGGATTTGGAAGACTTCAATGTCAAGATTTAAGTTTAACCTGTGATTGCCATAGCAGAATATGCTACTATGAGAATTGGCAAATAACAGAATCCTATAAGGGGGGACAACATAAGCAAGAGATTTGGAAGATTTTAATGGTTTTACTGAAACGCCATTTCTGAAGTCTACTATAGGACCATATGTTCTCATCATATTATGGTTCAAATAGCCAACATATACATGTACATTTTTAATTTTGTCATTCACCTAACCATCTAATCCTTCAAAAATACTCATGTAGTTGTTATCCTACAGGCACATTTTCACACCAGAATTAAGAAGTAAAACATCAAGAAACAGCATACCTCATACATGGAATCCATCAAAATATTTTCTAGTATGGACCGCAACCCACGAGCCCCAGTATTTTTGGTTATTGCTTTCTTAGCAATCAATCTCAAAGCATTATCTGAGAAATGTAGCTTAACCTGCAAAAATAATAAAGTATAAACATGGCTAAAAAATAATCACATTTTAGGAGCAGGCATGTAAAAAGAAAATTGACAAAGAGTTCCTCAAAACTCACTTCAATAGGCAAACATAGTATGCATGAAATTAAGCATTTGCTAATGAATTTCCTAGAACATATCTATGAAGAGGACACTTACACAATTCATTTGAAACATCTTCTTGTATTGCTTCCCAAGGGCATTTTTTGGCTCTGTCAGAACCTGCAAAACATTATTAGTGTTCAATGACACCAAATGAACAGTGAAGTTAATTAGACTTTATAGACTAAGAATTTTCCTGGAGTACAAAAAATAGCGCCAAGTACATCAATTGCATTATTTCCATAAAAAACAACTCCAAGGTACTCAGCCCAACTCAATTAAAGCCTAATCCCAAGCTAATTGAGGTTAGCCATATAGATCCGTTTTCTTCGCTCAAAGCTATAATTACATGAAGGTCAAGGGCCTCTAGAGTCTAGATCATACTTGTTGATACCGTTCATCCCATTCCAGCCAAGAAAACAGAACAAATGAGCCTCAATTCCGTATCGACATAATCTCAGTTGTTTCATCCCAGAACAGCTGAAATCAAAAGAGATTGTCGTTCTGCTGATATTTTTGTTCCAGTCATGTATGAATAAGCACTGTTTCCTGTATGAGCAATCATTTATTTCATTTTCCTTTTCATTCCTTTCTCTCAAATTCTACAATTCTTTTGAGAGTTTTTTCAATTGAAGATCCAAGTCGTAAATACTCTAATCCTCAAACTTCTTCACTTGTTTCTAAAAAATTGTATGGATTCAAATAACTAAATAAAATTTTTTCCTGAAAAAACAAAAAGGAGTTTTTTTTATTGACTCTCCAACTCCCCCTTCTACTTTTTAACTGATTTTTTTCAAGATCTGTCAATTCTAACACCAGCATTTTTTTTTCCGCTGTATTGCGTGTCAAGTTTGAAGTTAATTTTTATGTGGGAGACTGAAAAAGGGAAAGCCAGGTGAGAGGAGGCTGTTTGGTAAAACTCTGTATTTATTGATAAAACAAATTATTGAAATTACAAGTGTAACCACTTTTACAAATACAACCGAGGGGAAATTAGGGGGTCTTTTTGTTAAAAAAGATGGACAACTTGTTAACTTGCCTGATCCAAGGACAAGTCAGCAAAACCCATATATATATATATGCACCGAAGTGGAACACCGAAACTGGCCGATACCGAGATTTCTCATTCCACTGAAAAACCAAAAACAGTATTGACAACCTTGGTATAGATCCTTGTTCACTACTTTCCTCCATGCCATTTTAGGTCTACCATCTATTCCTCCCTCCCAAAAACAATTCCATGGCAACAGAAGTTATTTTTTGTAACACTTGTAGAAAAGTCTATCTAAACTTGTTATCTGTATGGAACAATATAATTATATAACCACCGATGCAATACAAGCATTGAGCTTTATCTGATCATGATGTATATTTAATAGATTATGTTGTTCATCAATTTCAATTTTCTCCATAAATTTGTCAAGGATATAGCAGGATAAATTCAAGAAAATCATTTCAATATATTACCTGCACAAGTTGATTCTCAGTAAGAGCTGACAAACTCACAAGGACAGGAAATCTTCCAACAAATTCAGGTATCAAACCATATGAAATAAGATCACTACTTTCAGCCTGTCAGATATAAGAGTTCATACAGCATATGAATAACAGAAAGCTAACAGGAGGGAAGAGGAAAAAAAAAAGCTATCAGCTGTTACTTGTTGATCAAAGACTCATTGTGAACTTACAGCCTCCAATAAAGATGATGTCACAGCGGCACTAGTAACAGGTCCTGTCCTCATGTTTGCACGTACAGGTGCCCCAAACCCAATGGAAGAATCTTGACGTCTGTAATGAATGCAATACGTTTACCATTATCATTTGTCTTTTAAAGATGAATTTACACTCTTTTCACCACAAGGACTAAAATCATTGTTTGTATGGTGGCAAAACCTTTCTGAAATGGTCTTCTCCAAGTCAATAAAGGCACCTCCACATATGAAGAGAATATCCTTTGTATCAATCTGTGCAATTGAAAAAACAAACATAAATCAAGAAAGAGAGAAAAAGGCATAAGATACAAATACTATAAAGTCAAGTAGAATAACTATCAGCCGCATTTTTAAAAAGTTGTGTTTGGAACATTAAAAAATGTTCATTTCAATTATATGAATTCAATTTCATGGAATTGAACATAACTAAACCAAATTCCATTAAAATAAGTGGAATTTCCAAATGAATTCCACAAAACAAATACTATGGACAACAATACTCTCTCTCTCTCTCTCTCTCTCTCTCTCTCTCCTTATTATGCTCTCTCTCTCTCTCTCTCTCTTCTTATTACACACTCTCTCCCCTCTTGCTACTCTCTCTCAATTTCTCTTTACTTTTTTTTTACATGTCTTTAACTTTTTTATTAAATTTTATAAATCAAATATTAATTATAAATATACTAAAAAAAAAAATTTTATTATTTTATTTTTTTTTAATTATATTTATTATATTGAGGATATTTTAAAAATAAGAATAAAAACAACTCAATTATAGATTTGTTCCAAACACAAAAATATGAAATTCAATCGAATTCCATATTTTAAGTTGTATCTTACCAAACATGAGAATTCATTTGTAAATGAATTCTATTTGGGATTCATTTACAAATGAATTTTACATTTGTAATTCATTTGTTCCAAACGAGCAGTAAGAAATTATTGTAGACAAGTGCCAACAGAAGCTCACTAATCATAGTTACACATTAAGACTCGGCTCATGGCCAAAAGTTCTCGCAATTTCTTAATATAGCAAAATAAATGCATATTATCATTTACATAGGATTGCACCCTGAAGACTATAATCCATCAAACAACTGAAGACTATAATCCATCAAACAATCAGATATCAGAATCAAGTGTTACAAACCATGCCGGATGTTACCTGAATATTGTCACCTCTTGGATGCTTTCGAGCTCCCTTCTCTGGAACATTGACAACCTAAATCAAGCAATAGATCAAGACTGTAAATACATGATTTCATAGATTCAACTACATAAACAATAATAATTCAATAAGCTAGTTTGTTAAGATATAACCAAGGGTAGAAATTTCATCTAATTTGCCATGCTCAAGATTCAAGAAACATATAAAACATAAGGGTCCTATGCCTGCTTCAATTGCATCATGCCAACATCAAAGGATCAACATAAATGATCACAAAATAAAATTATTCCTACAGTTGATGCAAAACAAACACGTACCGTGCCTTCGAGCATTTTTAATAATGCCTGCTGAACACCCTCACCTGATACATCTCTGCTGATGTTAACACTCTCAGCCTACAAAATTAAAAAAAATAAACATAAGTTTTTTTTTCCAAAAATAAAAAGGCATGTAATTTTGAAGAAGAGAAAAATTGTACAGGACTAGACAATAAAATGGTGCACCCAACCTTTTTGGTGATCTTGTCAACTTCATCTATGTATACAATGCCCTGCTGGGCAGCTGCCACATTATAGTCAGCAGCCTGAGATAAGAAGAAAGAAAATAGAGAGGGAAAAAAAGAAAAGAAAAAGTGTTAGAATCACCTAACCAGAATCAGGGCTAATGCATAGTTCAACATATTATTCACAGTAGAATTCAGTTGTGTCATTGCTTTAATAGTAACAGAGGAACTTCCTTGCTGGTACCTAAATCACTGGATTATGTCACTATGGGTCAAGTAATAGCTACTTCATAATATAGCTGGCTGCATAAATACAACATTCTTCTATTGGCGCATGCATTATACTAACAACCAAACTACCGAGATTATAAAGGAATTACAAATTTGGAAACCCGGCACTAGATGTATGCAGTGACGGATGCAGAAATTTTGGTCGGGGGGCCCAAATTAAGGTGTAACCACTAGTTACCTAATGTAAACAGGTCACTAATTTCAACAAATAGAATATATTTTTTAATAGGAACTGTAGAAGAAAAAATATTATGAATAAAATTATTCTAAATTATTAAATTATGCTTTGAAACACATTAAATTCAATGCAAGTTAAAGAAAACCCACTAATTTTAAATTTTTTTTATAGGCAAGATGAATATATTAATATCTTAACTACAAAATTATGTAGGCTTAATTTAATGAGAAAGAAGAGAAATTGCTTACCTTTACACAATACAGAAAAGATCCAAGCAAACATGACAAAAAATTCCAAACTCACCAATTAATGATTTTTTTTATTAACTAAATACACAAAAATTAAACCATTTGAATTTATAGGAGCACAAAGAAACACTTTGACAAGCAAGAAGTGACAAACAAGATAACAAAAAAATATATATATTAAATTTAATGAAATATTGGATTGATTAAATTAGAAAGAAAGAAAACATACCTATTAAGAGCGAAAATGTACCAAAATTAATTTTATATTATTGATTAGAAAAACAACTCTCTTTAAGGAATCATTAATTACAATAGATTATTGATCGTAATTTTTGTTTATCCCTCAAAAAAACTACGCCGTTTTATTTTTAACTAAAAGAAAAGGAGTAACAGTGCAAATTTGTCCTTTAACTAAACAAAATAGGGCTTTTAATTTTAAGATTGAAAAGACCATTATACCCCTATTTTTTATTTTTAATTTCAGGTGCACCCCCCCCCCCCCCCCCCCCCCCCCCCCCCCCCCCCCCCCCCCCCCCCCCCCGCCCCCTCTTCTCCCCCCCCCTCCTCCCCGCGT
>CATKHJ010337558.1:0-12338 GCA_949750685.1 Vernicia montana | reverse complement strand
GATTCCTCAATTATGCAATTAACCTATTTCTAAGTTCAATTCAATAGCCAATTATAAAAACTAAGTGAAGGTGACTATAATTCTAGGGTGGTTCAACCCTAGAAATTGGGGAAATGTGATTTCCTCAATCAATACACCAATTGGTCCTTTACTTATGCAATTAGCATCATTACTAATCTAGTTCATCAATCAATTTCAAGAAAAAACCCTCTAACCCTATTAATCTAGTGATGGCTGAACCATCCATTAGGGAAAAACTAAAATTTGACATCCATAATTCAAATTAGTTTCATACATATTCAATTAACATACTAATGAACTCAATTACACAATCAATTTCATCATTTAGGCATCCAATAAAAAATCCCCAAATTTACCTAAACTTTGAAAAGGGAAATTTAAGAATTTATTAACCAAAGTTAAATTAACTTTCAATTCATGCAATTGACATCTAATTAAGCTCAATCATTATTTAAAACACAAAACAAACAAAGGATTCAAAAATCCTTTGTTTGGCCGAACCCTCCATTTCAAAAATTAGGAAATTTTAATTCTTTTTGTTAATTTATCTACACATGCTCAACACTCCTAATTCATACTTACAAATCATTATTTAAGTAGAATTTAATTAAAAAAAATTTCCCTCCATGAAAACCCATTTGGCCGAACCCTCCATAAAGAAGAAAGAAAAAGAAAGCTTTCAAGACAATCAAGCATACAAAGCATGATTTAAATGAAGAAAATGACTTATATTTTTAGATGTTACCTTAAAAGCTCTTCCTTGGTGGTGTGAGATGGTCTTGGCCGAATGAAGAGGAAGAAAGAAAGAAAGATAAAGTTTTATTCTTGGTAGTTTTGGTGAAAATAAAAAAAAAAAAAAAAAAAAAAAAAAGATGATGGTGAATGGTGATTAGTTTAAGTTTAAAATTAATGGCCTTGATTTGATCATAAGAATGAATAGCTCTCATTGCATGGCTTTCAAAGGAAGTCCTGGAATTTTTTATTTAAATTTTATTTACTTGAAAATTAAGTGATGATAATAGACTAGATTCATTGAATCTTAATATTGGGCAATTTAAAATTATGTTAGTGGAAAGTGGAACCCACTTTTCACTAACTCAATTTTCTATCACAAGAATGATTTAAACTTTTATTCTCCTTCCCCCTTTTTGGCTAACCATGGCCGGCCATTCTTATGGTTTGGCATAGTCCAACACTTGGTTGGTTACTTATATAATAATATGGGATTTTTTGACAGTTTTTATTAATTGACCATTTTACCCTTCATTTTTATGCACTTATTTTTACTTAGCTATTTTGATAACGATAAGCATATTTATATTCATGGTTCATATAACATTCATATTTATGCATATTTATTAATATATTCTCATGAAATTTATCACAAAATTCATTACTCAAGTTCATATGCAATATTAAATAATCTTTGCTTTCTAAGTAAATTTACATTCAATCTTTCTTTTCCTAGGTTAATTAGATCATCAAGGTCTAAGGTATTACACTCCTCAATAGTCCTGTCACTCTAAGAGTCTCTTCAGTCTCAGAAAATAAGATAGTTATGCTTATCTTCTCTATGAATCATGCTATAATAGCAAAATCATACAACCTCCCCAACACTGATCAAAAGGTCTAACCTACCATCCTTTCAAACCCAAGTCTCCTTGGTAAAATCTCATCTTCCAAGGGCCAAGCCCATCAACAAAACCAAAATCCTAAGTCTCTCAAGATTCATGATCCTTGAAGCCCAAATTCCTTAGCAAAGCCAAAGTTGAGCCATGACTCCGAAAGCCTATCATCTACAAGATGATTAAAAAAGGGCTCGAACCAGTCAAAGCCCATCCCAAGAAAATGATATTATCCCTAAAGTCCAACTCCTTTAGATAAGCAAAATCAAGTGGAAAATCATACAGTCCTTCCAATCCCATACTTATTTGTCAAATCATACCATCCCTCCATATCCAAGTCTCCTTGGCAAATTATACAGTCCTTCCAAGCCCAAGCCTCCTTGGAAAATCATACTATCCTTCCAAGCCCAAGTCTTCTTGGCAAATCATGCAGTCCTTCCAAAACCAAGCCTCATTGGCAAATCATATCATCCCTAAAGTCCAAGTCATTTGGATAAGCAAAATTAAAGGGCAAACCAGCTGGTCAAAATCACCTCCAAAAGCCATGTCCAAGGGCAGACTTTTAGCAGATGGGTCACACAAAGCCAACCCACAATCTTCACTTTTGAAAAGGCCAAACCTAAATGAGCCTTCCTACCTAATCTTCTCCGAGGCTAAACCTAACCAAGCCTTCCCACCAAATCTTCTCCAAGACCAAACCTAACCAAGCCTTCTAACCAAATCTTCTCCAAGGCCAATCCTACCCGAGCCTTCCTACCTAATTTTCTCCAAGGCCAAACCTAATCGAACCTTTCTACCTAATCTTCTCCAAGGCTATATCTAACCATGCCTTCCAAGATAATCTCCTCCTAGGCCACACCTGACTGAGCCTTCCAAGCAATAACCTTCTCCAAGACTGAACCTGACTGAGCCTTCCAAGATAACGTTCTAAGTCACACTTGACTAAGCCTTCCAAGCATGACCTCTTCCAAGGCCAAAACCTGACCTAGCCTTGACTTACTCCGAAGGCCGAATAACCGAGCTACTATCCCTCATCCTTTCAAAATGGGGGCACCTTCCTCCCAAAAGATCAACTCCTGAAATAAGACGGATCATCAATACGAACTCCTAAATCAAAAAAGAACCAACACCTCTTCCTACTATAAAAGAACATCATTTTTCCAAAATCATACCAGAAAGGACCATCACCTCTTCTTACTAGAAAGGATCATCATTTTTCCAAAATCCTATCAGAAAGAACCATCACCTCTTCCTACCAGAAAGGACACCCTCCTACCAGAAAAGACCAACCCATCCAATCATCTTATCATACAGGACCATTTAAAGATCTTCAGAATTGCCTACCAAATAGATCAATTCAGATGAAACTCAAACTGAGACTGAGACCATCCTCATCATTTCCCAAAAATATCGAGACCATCCTTATCACCTTCCAAATCAGATAAGGGGGGCATTTCCTTTATCCAACTAATTTGAGATCTCCCAAATATACAGGAGCATCTTCTAAACCTTCCAAATATACCGGGAAAGCATCCTTATTATCCCAACCATTCAAAATCTCCCAAAGCAAGCTTCTTTTATCAACCAATCCACATATAAATGTCTAGCAACAATCACCTAGACATCCCTATAGTTCTTTTTCCATTTCCCTCACCCATACATGTCTAACCTAGATATCCCTCTGGTTCTTTCCTCGCTCTTTATCCAAGTAAGTCCCATCTTTCACCCAGAAATATCTAGCCACTAACCTAAATTTCCCAGTGGTTCCTTTCCCAGCTTTCATTTATCAGTTAACTTCCACCCATAAATATTTAGAAACAATCACTAAAACATCTTTGTAGTTCCTTTTGCCATCTTCCTCAGATTCAATCATTTCTATCACCCAAACATGTCCAAGTTCTGATTTAGAAATCCCTTTGATTCCTTTACCATCTTTCTTCAACATTTTACCCACCCAAACATGTCCAAACACCGACCAAGATATCACTTTGGTTCCTTTTTCCCATTCCTCCTTCTCAAGTTCACTATCATCAGAATCGCCTTACAGACAAGACAATTATGATGAGAGGGCAGCTGTGAACCCTCAAAATTGCACCTCCAAATGACCGGTTGTCAATTACGAACCCATAGAATCAAATCGAGCTCAAATCGGATAAAAATGAGCCAAAACAGTACAGAATCGGATCAATCCAGGCAAAAAGCTGAACTACGTCTGAACCGAGTCGAGCGGCATCAGAAGAGCGATGCCTAAACGATCGGCACTCGAAGCGCGCCGCCCAAACGAGCGGCACCCAAAGCATGCCGCCCAAACGGGTGGCACCATTTTCGTGCCGCCAATGACTTCCAAATTTGCCTTCCTCTATAAATTCAGCTCCACCTTCAGTTGTTTGGGGATAAGGAGATTGGGAGAATACCAAAAATACTTGATTTTAATCTATTACTATTTGCTTTGTTTTGCTAACTTTTATGTTTAAGGTCTAATTTTGGAGTTCCTAATCCAAAGTGGAGCTCAAATCTGGAATTAAGTTTGCCTCATTCGTGAGAAGACCAAGAATAACAAAGGTAAAATTATTTTTTTTTTGTCTCTTTCATTTTGAAATTCTAAATTCAGATCTAGAATTCCCCCTCCACCACCTTTCTTTAGATCTAAAACTGAAAAGATCTAAAAATTATTAATTTAAAATCTGAATTAAATTAATAAACCAAATCAATTTTTTTTTGTCAAAACTCCTCCAAGGGAGAACTGCATGGGGTTTGATTCACATTCAACGGGATATGCAGGCATGCTAACTTTTAGGGCATCAACTCCAAAATGTTTTAATAATATTTTCCCCTTTCTATTTTATCTTTCTTTTATGAAATTGCTTTCATATTTTATTTTTCTTTCTTTTATTACTTTATGTGTTCTTTGTTTTATTTTTACGAATTTCCTTTATTTTTCTATTAAATTAATTGGGGAGTATGTGCTTTTCCTAGTACTCATAAGAGTTAGAGAAAAGATCTTCTTTATCTTATTTGCTTTTGGTTTTGTTATAATTAAGTAGAATTTATTTCTATTTATTTCTCTATAATTGTCATTTACGTAATTTTTGCATATTTATAACTGCTTCATTCATCATTTTTATTCATGTTCATCCATACATAAAAATCACCCTTTTTTATATAAAAGTTATTTTGCACTTTTAGCCAAACTAAAGAAAATTACTGTTTATTACCAAATCCTAATCCCCAAGCCCTATTTGGTCACTCGCGGATTAGTCCTTTCCATTGGGATGAGTTAAATAATTTGGAGTCAATTTAATTTGGGTTTTCCTTTAATTTTCCCAATCAAAACAAATAAAATAAGTGACGACTCCCTTTCACAAATGACAAATTGCAAAATACAATTTCCTGAACTCATATCGAGTTCCAATCGTGGAGTTTCTCCCGAAGAGTACTTCGATCCTTTAGCAGATCTGACCGGTGCTCGGGCGAGGCCTCACACCCACTAATAGAGTTGTTATAGTGGAGAGAAATCTCAAAATAGTTTGTTTTGAGGACTGGATGTAGGCAAGAGGCCGAACCAGGATAAATCGTTGTGTCATTTCTTTTTATCTATTTCTTCTACCCATCTACTTTTTTCTATGTTGTTTATTTTCAAATTAATTGACTATGTTGCTTGTTCCATTTTTAAGAGTGCGCGTGTAAAATGAGAACTTGAAAAAAGCAAGTCACTTCAATTAGATTTAGTGATATAAAGTGAATCCAGCAATTTCTGAATTTCAAATTACTTCATCTCACTTATAATACTGTTAGTTCTACCAAAATATAATTTTACTCATCTAAATCTATTCGGTATCAGAATCAGTTTAAGACCAATGATAGACTAGATGTCTACTTCGATCACTTGGCAACTGTAATACGTATAGATGTCTAATTGTTCATTGATTCCATCTCAACTTCTCAATCCACTGCTTTTCAAGGCTTTGTGTGTTGATCTTTTAATTTTTATTTCTTATTTTTATTTCACACTTAAAGCCCAGTAGAGGATCTAGAAGTGTTTTGATTTGAGAATTCAAAAGTATTTTTAAAGAAGCCCCCCCTCTTGGACTATAGACACCTAACTCTTATAATTAAAAATCAATTTTGTATTTAATAAATAGTTAAAATTAATGTATTAAAAATTTAAAATGCTTGATAGGGAATATTAAAGTTTCTATTCATAAGTTAATTTTATTTTTTATAATGCTATTCAAATAAAGGGGAAAAGTAGAAGAAAATAATTCTAAGGATTTTTACAGTGAAGGAAAATGTTGGATAAAATTATTAAAAATCTTTTCAACTCCTAAAAACTTAATAATCTTTTTAACTCCTAAAAATAAAAAGGAGAATATTGTTATTGATTCTTATCTTACTTTAAGAAATTATTTTCAAAATAAATTGTAAATTTTGGTAAACTAAATATCATAAAATATTATTTTAGTACTTGATCAAACCTTATATATTAAGGGTGCGTTTGGTTACAGTCTTAGGATTAGACAAGATAAAAAAGATTAGACAAGAATGAATAAGACAAATGTTTAGTCGTGTGCAGCCTAATGTTTGGTATATGATAGACAAAACTATGGGTGAGTAAAACTAAATCGAAACCAAAAAATTGAACCGAACCGATTGGTTTGGTTCATTTTTTGAGAGGTTTGGTTCGGTTTTTAAAATAGTAAACCAAATTAAATTTTAGTTTGGTTCGATTTTTGTCAAAATGAATTTGATTTGAACCGACCAATCGAAATTTTAATATATATATAAAGAAAAAAAACAGTGAAGCCAAAAAACCAAACCAAACTTTTTCGGTTCGGTTTGGTTTTTACAATAAGTTCGATTTGAGAAAAATTTAATTCTTGTTATTTTAGTTCGATTTGATTTTGAACCGAACCGACCGAATGCTCACTCCTAAACAAGACAAGTCAAAAGTCAAATAATAAGTTAAAATGACTATAATACTCTTCATTAGTATTTTAAGAAAATATTTAATTGTATATTTTAATAAAAAAAATATTTAATATGTAATTTTAATATTTTCAAAAGTTAATATTTGAAATATTGGTGATTTTTAAATTGCTCTAAACCACACTTATACTCAAGGTTTTCAAAACAATAGATGAAATAACTTCCAAGCAACTTGAATATGAAGGAAACTTCCATCATTAACACCCAAAATAAAATAGGATAAATTACTATTTAATCCATGAGATTTGACCTAATTAATTAACTCATCTCTGCTTTTTGAGAAATGAACTAATTAGTCCCTCAGTTTTGGTTCCGTCAGAGTATTTAGTCCTTATGTCCAATTTTTGTACTTTTTCTGTTAAATTTATGAAAAAATGACTAAAATGCCCTTGTATATATAATAAATATAATTTTAATTTTATTATTTAAAAATAAAAAATAAAAAAATTCAAATTAATAAAATTATATAATTATATAATAATCATTTTATTATTTCATTTTATTAATATAAATATTTTTTATTTTTTATTATATATAATAATTAGATAATTTTATAATAATAAATAATTTTATAATTTGATGATATTAAATATAATTATATAAATATTATTTACTTCTATTAATTTGAATTTTATTTTTATTTTTAAATACTAAAATTAAAATTATATTTATTATATATACAATGGCATTTTAGTCATTTTTTATAAATTTAACAGAAAAAAAGTACAAAAACTGGATGGAAAGACTAAATAGTCTAAGATAACCAAAATTGAGAGATTAATTAGTTAATTTCTCAAAAAGTAGGAAAAAGTTAATTAATTAGGTCAAATCTTAAGGACAAAATAGTAATTTGCCTAATAAAATATAATGTAATTTTTGTATTATGATATAATTAATAATAGTGGTCTTATATAGAAAATAGTGCCCTTTTACAAATTTTCTAAGCCTTACGGAAAAAATATTCTTTCTTATTATTATGTAAATGATACATGTTACAAAAAATTATGTTCTTTTATTAAATTCTTCATAGACATATAAAATAAAGATTATTTTACATATTATTTTGTAATTTGAAGGTTTTTATAAAAAATGACATTTTTTTACAAAATTCTTCATAAACTTACAAAATAATGATGATTTTACACATTATTTTGTAATTTGAAGGCTTTTATAAAAAAATATATATATTTTTTTACAAAATTCTCTATAAAATTACAAAATAATGGTAATTTTACCCATTATTTTATAAATTGAAGACATTTACAAAAAAGACCCTTTTTTACAAAATTCTCCATAAATTTACAAAATAATTGTGATTTTATGCATTATTTTGTAAATTGAAAGTATTTACAAAAACTGATCATTTTTTAAAAATAAAATATTTGTGATTTTACCAATTATTTTGTAAATTGAAGGAAGTTACAAAAAATGACCATTTTTTACAAAATTCTCCATAAATTTACAAAATAATGGAGATTTTATCATTATTTTATAAATTGAAGGCATTTACAAAAAAAAAAAAAAAGGACTATTTTTTACAAAATTCTCCATAAACATACAAAATATTAGTGATTTTACGCATTATTTTGTAAATTGAAAGCATTTACAAAAAGTTGCCATTTTTTACAAAATTCTCCACAAACTTACAGAATAATAGTGATTTTACCCATTATTTTGTAAATTGAAGGCATTTATAAAAAATGACCATTTTTTACAAAATTCTTCATAAACTTACAAAATAATGATGATTTTACGTATTATTTTATAAATTGAAGGCATTTACTTGTAATACCCCAACTTTATAATAGTCATATATACTTAAGATTTACTTGAATTATATGTTCTAAGTGATCTAAGCGATGTGTATGTGCCTAAGTATATATAGATATATGGATTAAATTTTGATTATGTATATGTATTAAATATGTTTCTTTCAAGCTAATTGACTTTTGAATGATATAATGGAGTGAGTGATGAATTTAAAATAATTGTCAATTGAATGAGTGCAAGTACAATTAGGCTAGGGGGTAGTTTAGAAGTATAGAGACCGAAAATGAAGGAAAACAGATGATAAATGGAAAGAAACAAAAAGTGGACAGATTGGGTTGGAAGATGCATGGCTGTGCACTTTCAATTTGCATGGCCGTGCACCTCAACAGGCCTGCTGTCTGGATTTCTTTTGGCCTATTTTTTGTGCATTAAATGCACCCCCAACTACCCCATCTGATCTCTTTTAATTCCCAATCAACCATGTTAGTGTATATATTATTATAAATCTTCTTCTTCATCATCTTTTCTTCTTTTTCTTTAAATCCAAACACTCCGTAGCTAATTTCTTCAAGATCTCTTCAAGGAAGCTGAGATTGGGCTGTTTGTTAAAAGAATTAATCTTCCTCTATAGTAGTTCAAGTCATAAGGTAAATTCTAAGTTCTTTATTTATTTTAAGTTGTTTGTGACTAGTAAATGAACCCATAGATGATCTTTGAGTTAAGCTTTGCTAGATAGATGAGTTTTTATGAAATAGAAATTAAAGTTAAGCAAGTAATAAACTTCTTGATACTCTTTTATTTAATTGGTGATGGTAGTGTTTAGAGGAAATAAAGGTTATATGAATTATTTTCTTGAATCTAAGTTAAGAATAAGTGAATATATGAATTGATTGATGATCATGAGTTAAGATTAAGTATTGATTGGGTACTTTGTGTTATGAATTATATGTAGAACCTAGAGGGAATGAAGGGGGAGATGAAGGGCATGATGGTTGCTATCCCTTTTGTTTGATGTAAGAAAGAATCAAGAATCTAAAAGTGTAAAAGAGCTATTTATAAGGTGAGTGATGATTATACTATTATATTTATTCCATTTTCTTTGAAGCCTATAAAACCTCATTTATTATTCAAGAACCTTAATTTCACTACAAGAATCTGCATGTTTTGCGATGCAAAAATTGCATCGCTAAAGGTCCATAACGACACAGTAGATCAATAGCATGGTTTTGGATTCTATAGATCAGTTGGTAATCAAGAGTAGCTGTAGTTGCATCAGCCAATTGGGGTGCTCCTAGAATTTGAATCTGAACTTTGGACAAAGTCTCTGAGATAGTTGGCAATTCCTAAAAATTGTTGTATCTGCTTTTGAGTCAGATCCATACCCCAAGCTATGCCCTGTCCAAATACTAGCACTCAACAAAGCCATTCACAGACTAGGCCTCTTATGGAGTATGATGTACGTTCAAAAGGATCATTAGTCAGATAATTATCTCAGTAGATCATTTAATAATACTTAACCGATTCAAAAGAGAAGAAGAATAAGAATTTAGAAACTCATAGATTATATTTCACAATAGGCAGTGTCTAAGGGTTCTCTGCCTTCTGATTACAACAAAGCTCCTTTTTATAGATGAGGAGATAGATACATTATTCATAACACGTGATACATACACAGCACTCAGAATATTTTACAGCTCATACAATACTTTAATTATTACAAAAGACAGACCCATTAATTTTGCTTTATAAAAGAAAATAGTACAATAGTACAATTATTTCTTAAAAGGCTCGTGAGAAGGAGACATGTTGGGGTCCGAGTCTGAGTCATCTTCTAATAGCTTTTCTGTCACATTTCCTGAGTCAGTATCATCATCTGCTGGCTATGTTGCCATCTCATATGGATCTTGTGAATCCACTAACAGATGGGTCCATAATTTTTCTGCAAGGTCAAATTTGTCATCAGTGGGATAGATTGCCTGTCTGCTGGTCCCCTAATAAATTTGTCTTCGGATCTGATTATTCCATTCTTTTTCTAAGTCATGATTTCTTTGCAGTATTCTAGAGGATAAGCCATCCATGGTGCATCGTGCTTTGTAGGAGGCCAAAGTTCTTTAACAGGGACATTGTTCATTGCACACATGAAATGTGGGAACTGGGTGAAATCTTCAGGATACTGCCTCAGATCTTTGCTCATGGAAAACATAAATGACTTGAAAACAAAATATTTGGGAGTGACCTGTAACTCTATTTCATTTTGTGAGACATGAATGGGAGTCCACCTTCTGTGGTGAACAAGAATGGTAGTCAGGTTTGCAAACTGACTTGTCTGGAATTTCTTGTATTCTTCAGTGAGAACATTTTCCCAATCTTGTAATGGAGCAAACCATTCTAAAAAAGTAACCAGATTTGAATTGGACATAGAACCTTTCTTTAGAACAGTGAATAAGTTCTGAATTCAAAAGGATAGACTTTCAGGGCAATGTAATAACCGTGACAGAAGTACCATAGAAATACAAGAAATTCTGCTGGTCAAATCCAAAAATTGTTGACTGAGAAGTTCATAAAAGTAAAGGGCCTGAGAAAAGGATGAGTAGGATGGATTCCTAATCTCCTTATGAAAAAGGTTCTAAATTTCCTTATGAGGAGAGATTGGTACAGGAAAGTTTGTTTGTGAGACAATTCATGAAGAACTTTTTCAGAAATGTTGTCCTGAACTTCTGGAGGCAAACCATTGATAAGAGGGTAGTTGGTGTTTGATGAGGAAGCCATGTAGATTAAAGGGAGTGCTCTGGTGGAACTAATGAGAGAAAGAGGAAAGCTTTCTAGTCTTGAGAGAAAATCTGGAATTATATTCTTATCTCCTTTAATGTGTTCAACATCAAATTTATACTGCAAAAACCATTCCTTCCATATGAGTAGCTGAGGATGAGGGAGAATATTTCCCTTGAACTGGAGCATTTTAGGAAAAGACGAACAATCCATAAGGACAGTGAAGTGATAGCCAATGAGGTGGAATTCAAATTTTTTGATTCCATGTTTGACAACTAAGACCTCCTTGAAAGTGGAATGATAATGGAGCTCAGATTCTTTGAACTTTCCATTAGCATGTGCACAGATATGTCTTTTTCCTTCACGTTCTTCTAAAAGAACCACTCCCTAATATTTGTCACTAGCATCTGTCTGGAGCAATCTTTTTCCTGTTGAAGGAATCTAGAGAGGTGGCAAGTCATGTAGCTCTTTTTTTTAAAGTTTGGACTGCTTTTGTCTGTTTATCTGACCAGGGCGAAGCATCTTTCTTTAACAGTTGTCTGAATGGATTGGCTTTCTTTGTGAAGTAAGGGACAAAGTCTCTGAGATAGTTGGCAATTCCTAAAAATTATTGTATCTGCTTTTAAGTCAGATCCTTATCTGGAAATTTTAGCAATTCTGAGCTAATATGAGGACCAGGATGATATTTGCCATTTTTGAACATCATTCCCAGAAACTGAATTTCTTCTTTTGCCAAGTGCATTTTTGATGCATATAACATGACCTCATACTGTTTAGTGATTTCCATAAATTGAAGGAGTAATTGCTTGTGGCTAACTTCATTTTCAAAGAATAGAAGAACATCATCAATGTAAATTAATGAGCTATGAAGGAGAGGCTCATAAATTTTGACCATTGCTTTCTGGAACAATGATGGAGCAACCTTAAGACCAAAAGGCATCACTGTCCACTGGTAGTGGTGATTTGGAATACAGAAAGTTGTTTTGTGACGGTCTTCTTATTGGATACCCAATTTCCATAATCCTACCTTGAGATCGAACTTGGAGAAAATCTTGGCAAAAGATAAATGAGTGAACAGAGAGGAAATCTTTGGCAATGGGAATTTTTCATCTTTCAAGAAATGATTCAAAGGCTAATAATCAATAACAAGCCTCTTTTTTCCACGGA
>CATKHJ010337523.1:0-12479 GCA_949750685.1 Vernicia montana | reverse complement strand
TATGGAAGAAATAATTTTTCAAATAATCAATAGTAGTGAAGTGTTGATTTTAGGATTTCAATATAGTATTATAGTACTTATAATTGGGATTCAATAACAGTGAACAATGAAAGTCGAGATTCATTAGTTGTGAACAATAGTAATAAGGTTTCATTAGCAGTGAACAATGATAGTAAGGATTCTTGAATAGTGAATGATGACAATTGGGGTTTATCGATGGTCAGTGACAGTCGAGTTTCAATGACAGTGGTTAATGATAATTACAATGGTCAATGACAGTCGGGATTCAATACGGTGATCTATGCAGTTAAGTTTCAATGAAAATGATTAGTAATGATTGGGATTCAATTCCAGTAGTTATTAACAGTTGAGATTCAATAATATCATTTTAGCAGAAATCACAGTCTTGGAAGCATTATGCTTCCCAGTGTAAACAATGGAGTGACAGCTATTGCTAGCTCACTCATATCAGTAAACAGTGGAGTGGCAGCTATTGCTAGCTCACTCAAATCAGTAATAAGCGTAAGACTGATCAGGTCTCAGGGCTAGGACCACCCCTCCTAGCTGAGGCGGATACGCTCACCCTATCCGCAGACTTTTCCGGTGTGCACATAGTATGATGTAATACCTACATCAGTTAGGGATTTCTGTTTTACAGTTATACAGTATGATCACTTAGGATCCAGTATATAAATTGTTCAATGTTTTGAATTAACAGTGTATAATGACGAATCACATAGGATTCAGTGAAAAATGAGCAATTGAGGAAACAATGGAATTGTATAATTAGATTAATTAGTTCCTTAAAGGAACATAGCTATGGAAATAGTTTATCAATTATAATACGCTGAATATTCAAAGAAGAAACATTAAATTAAAAATGAATTCGTTACAATGAAAGAATTGATATGAAAAGGTTAAACTCTTTGACAGTATTCAATTTGAGTACAATTTAGTACTCAGAAACAAATAGCAGGAAATAGGCCGAAAGCCTCAATGAAGGGATTCAATATTAATAGGTAGGCCAAAGGCCTCATTTAAATAAATAATTCAAATAATTCTTTCATTAAAAGAAGGTAAGGTTTTGAAGTACTCACCTTGACTTTCTTAGCCCCTAATGTGAACTCTTAGTATATTCGGTAGTGACGCTTCTCAATCTCTGGAGCATTTATTTTCCTTTATACCATATAATCAAATATTATTAAACACTTTATCAATTTGACTATTATTAAATACTTTATCAATTTGACTATTTTAATGCTAATTCTAATACTATTGTTTACTATCGATGTAAATCCGTATATTCAGTAGCATAAATATGTTCATATACAGTAATCCGTAATGTTAATTAATTGTTTTTTTAGCAATTCAATACTCTTTCACTTTAAATTCATATTGAATAATCGCTTTCAGTTCAATATTCATTATTCTCATTGATAATTTATTCACTGGTTCTATACATAGATAATTCATTAGATGACAAGTGTTCACTTTAAAACATTACATTTTTACTTATTGTCTAGTTATGTCACTAGACATTGTCACCTTATTTCTGTCATTTCTCATGGTATAATAGTCCAAATGAGTTAATTCTTTTTGTATCTCGAACTAAAAATTTAGATTTACAACATATCCAAAATTAAACTTAAAATTCAATTCATAGAAAACTTGGTGACCATTTCAATTCAATTTTATCTCTGTTACAGGGCAAACTGACCCTGTCACACTGTTTTGAGTATAACTCAAGATTTATGTCTCCAATTGCAATTTACTTTTACTGGAAGATACTAAAGACATTAGGGAACACTTATTATGTTTTAATTTTAACCCAGTTCCATCTCTATAATCCCAAATCAGAAGCTCTAATTCAGTTTACAACTTGAATCTAAGTACAAAGTCAGTTACAGAATAAGATCTATATCTCTTACTATACTTGAAATTTTGTTAAGATATTTTGTGGATTGATTCTAAACATATCAATGATCATTTCATTAGTTTTCAATTTCTTCTAATTCTGTCTCTATCATGCTCGATTCATAAAATATATTATTAAGTCTAGCAATGGTGCTAGTTTACAAAGATTTCCATACCTTATCACATTGTTTAGGTCATAACTCTTAATACACATATCTAATTTACATTTAATTTAACACAGGGGTTATAAACATATCAATTATCATTTTTCATGTTTTACACTTTCCTTAATTCGTTTTTTAAATTTATCTTTTGGGCTACTACATTTCGGACTGTCTATTTAACCTTTAAACAGAACCAGTTTTAGTTCCAGTAGAATTTCTCTTTGTACACAGTAAATATTTAAAATTTCTTTTACATATGAATACTTAAGACATGTAGCTACAACTCTTATGTTTTGACTATATTCAAATTCTGATCATAAAACCCCTCATAAGCTCAAATAGTCCGGGTTACTCAGAACCCTCCCTAAATTCGAGTTAGTCCACTTTCAAGTGACATATTTCATTAATTATCAAAAATCTCACAAAACCCTTTTATGAGAATTTAATTAAGACAAAACAATACAACTTTCATGTTTTACCCTTCCTCATATTCGGCCTCTAACATAACAGTATGGGTATTCCAAGTTTCTATTCAATTCAAAACCTAGGTTTTCCAAATCAAGCAACCAATACACTCTTAGTCATACTAGAAATGAAATTCAAGCTTAGTTGTAGGAATTACCTTAAAATTTCTTTAATTCTTGATGAATTTCCATTTATGGTTGGATGGTATAGAAGAGAGAAGAGTTTGTGTCTTCAATTTTTTGGTTGGAAGATGAGAATTAGATAAGAAGAAGAAAAATCTATCTTTTATATCATTATTATCATGAATGGATGGTGGAGATGTTCCAACTTTGATCCAATAGCTACCATTTGTTTTAGCCAAATTTGATTTTTACAATATTCATTTATATATATATATAAATATGACCATATTTTGATGTTAGGAAATTTCCATGAAACTTCCTTTTTTAATATGTTAATTTGCCTAATTAAATGGTGGGGGTCCATTTCATTAATCTCACTTTAAACAATTTTTTCATATTACATAAATTAATTTTTTCCTTCCATCACCATAGTAGGCCGGCCATGTTTCTACATGGTTGGGCCTCACACTATATTTCATATATTCTTGTACAATTAATTTGCTATTTCGACAGTTTTTGCAAAATGATCGTTTTACCTTTCTTTTACTCTGTTCCTTATTGTAACCGATATTGATACAGTTCATTGACTTTATTTCATTAATCATATTCATAACATTGTTATGAATTCATATATATCATAATATCACAGAAATACAATTAATTTTAAAAAAAATTATTTACATTTAACCGGGTTCTGTTTGAGTTCCTATTGATCTCATTATCTCTATAATCATTCGTTTTAGCTTTTAATGACATTACTATTCATATTAAGAACTGACGAAGTCCAGGATATTACAATGAGGTTTCAAAATCAATCATTTAGGTCACTTTCGGACCTTTTTAGTTTGGACCTAATTTTTAAGTTTTATAATTTATTTTTGTTTGGTTTTATTTTATTTCCTTATATCATTTTAGGGTTTGTAAGACATATATAACCCACAATTTTACTATTCATATATGTTAGTAAAATAAGGTTTTAAAGGCAAAATTAATATATGACACTAATTATTTTTCCTATTAGGATTTAGGTGTACATATATATATATATATTTATATTGCTAAATTACATATAATTGGAAAATTGGCCCACTATAAAATAAAATAATAGGATGATGATGATTTTTTTTTTTTTTTTTTTTTTTTTTTTTTTTTGCCAAATAGGATAATGATGACTGCTATTTCAAGTTGCTTTTCACTAATTGATCTTGGAGGTGGACATAAATATGCAAAATAATAGTGGAATCTACAGAAAGCCAAGGAAAATTAAATTTTATCATTTGTTATGGAATCTACAGCTAAGCAAACTTCATTTTAAATTTTAATGGAGAAGGTCAAGTCCTCTGTTTTTGACTAGAGAAACTATAAATAATTTATAAGATATAATTTATAAATAATGTTTTGTTTTGATACTAAAATAATAATAAGACGATTATCATTGTCTCATTGCTATCGCAAATAAATTCAAAGCTGGAGTCGATCAAACAAACCAAGAAAATTAAGCAATAACCATGGAAGACTCAGTCCTTTACTCATTGCTGCTTTCTGCTCTCATCATCATCCTTGTTTATAAATTTTACCAATCAAGATTATGCCAACAAAACCTCCCTCCAGGCCCACCTGCGCTTCCAATCATCGGCCACCTCCGCCTACTAAAGCCACCTATGCACCGTACCCTCCACCAACTCGCTCAAAAATACGGTCCAATTATCTCCCTCCAGTTTGGTTGCCGCCCTGTAGTTGTAGTCTCGTCACCAGCCGCCGTCCAAGAATGCTTTACCAAAAATGATATAGTTTTTGCCAACCGTCCTGAATTTATAGTAATAGCCAAGTACATATCTTATAACCACACCACCATGAGTCATTCTCCATACGGTGACCACTGGCGCAATCTTCGCCGTATTGGGTCTATTGAGATCTATTCCAATCTTCGGTTAAACATGTCATTAAACATTCGAAAAGACGAAATCAAACGACTAGTCGTAAAGCTATCTCAGGAATCGTTTCAAGATTTTGTAAAAGTAGAGTTGAGACCAACGTTTAAACAGCTAACATTTAATGTTATTATGAGAATGGTTGCAGGGAAGAGATGTTATGGAGATGATGTGAGTGAAGAAGACGAGGCGAGACAATTTAGGGAGATGATTTCTGAGGTATTGGGTAATGGAGGAGCATCGAGTCCAGGGGATTTCTTGCCAATCTTGAAATGGATTGATGGTGGTAAACTTGAGAAGAAGGTGGAAAAAATAGGGAAAGGAGTTGATAAATTCTTGCAAAATTTGATTGATGAACATAGAAACAAGAAGGAGAATTTAGAGAGTATGAATACCATGATTGATCATCTTCTTTGTTCGCAAGAATCACAGCCTGAGTATTATACTGATGAGATTATCAAAGGGCTTATGCTGGTTAGTGCTATGTTTCTATTCTGTTTTTTTTTTTTTTTTTTTCAAGTAACTTTAGTCCAAAATATTTATTTTTATTGATTCATTTATTCATTTCTTTCCCTCTTTAAATAAATCTAAATTTCCTCAAGTATATATAATCTCACCCCATAACGAACAAATCCTAAGAATAGTCTTTCTACAAACATTTTAGTGATGGTGACCTTTGTGTCTAGCTATTTTTTACCAATTAGCTTTTGGTTTAATGGTAATGAAAATCTAGAGTTAAAAGTTCTCGAGTTTAAATTCAGCTTGCGAGTCAAATTTATCAAAAAAAATATATATATATATATTGAAAGTTACTTCAGTGTCAAAATCTTTTCATTTGAATTTTGTTCCAAACTTAATTAATTAATATATAAATTATTTTTTGACTAAACATAGTTTAAAAATAAAAATGCGAGAATTTATCGAGTATCTGTGTCGTAATGCAAAAGATTAGGAGTTCGAATTCTGAAAATCCTAATTCTTTTAATGAATTTTCACTGAAAAAAAATTATACGAATTTAATCATAAAAAAGTTAATATAAAAGTATTATTATTGGAAAGAAAAAAAGGAAAGATAAATGAATTTTTTTTTATAAATAAAATTAGTGTTCTTAGAATTAGATGTATGTGAAAAATGTGAAAAATCTGAATTAAATTTTTATTTTGTCTATTCTATTAATGTTATACAGGACATGATATTTGCGGGGACGGATACATCAGCAGTGACATTAGAATGGGCAATGTCTAATCTACTCAACCATCCAAGCATATTAAGGAAGGCTAGAGATGAAATAGACAATAAAGTTGAGCAAGAATGTTTAATAGATGAATCTCATCTTTCCAAATTACCATATCTTCAAAATATTATCTCAGAGACCCTTCGTCTCTACCCAGTTGCTCCACTATTAACTCCCCACATGTCATCTGATGATTGCATGATTGGAGGATACAACGTGCCGCGTGGCACCATGTTAATGGTAAATGCATGGGCAATACATAGAGACCCAACTCTATGGGATGATCCATTAAGTTATAAACCAGAGAGATTTGATAACAAAGAAAATGAAGGCTATAAATTTATGCCATTTGGGTTTGGGAGAAGGTCTTGTCCAGGGGACGGATTAGCCAATCGTGTTGTGGGTTTAGCTTTGGGAACTTTGATTCAATGCTTTGAATGGAAAAGGATTAGTGAGAAGGAGATTGACATGGTAGAGGGCAGAGGGCTTACTATGCCAAAAGCTGAACCACTTGAGGCCTTGTGCAAAGCACGCCCAACATTGAACCAAAAACTATCTTAATTTGTGTAGCATCACAAGTTAAGAACTACTCCATGTGAATCTCTTTCATATAATAAACTGCATCTAATATAAGAATGATATATGATGTGATTTCATATTATGGAAGAAAAGATTTACATAAATCTGTTCTCTTTATGTTAAGTAGTATTGAAAAATCAATAAAGTTTTAATTAATTAATAATACTGTAGTTATCTTTAAAATTGTAAGATTGTGAAATTAAATAGTAGTAGTCTAGTTAAAAAATACAAAAACAACATCCAAAAGTTTTGGTTTAATTTTGGGTTTTTTTATAGTTTGTTTTATGTATGTAATCAAGCGGTGAATTTCATATTAGGGAATTTTAATATGAGTTATATATTATGTTATTATATGTCCATATTGTATGATTATTTTTTAAGTATTCATTTTTATATATATTATGTATTACAAGATCAATGCAAGTGAATTTAAAAGTATACATTTACAAATTCATGAATTATCTTCTCGATATTTGGATTTACAATTCATATACTCCATCCCAAAAAAAATTGTCCACTATTCTTTTTTAAGATGTCCCAAAATATTTGTTCATTCAAAAATAAATATAAATATTTATTAATTTTATCCTTATTAATTGAAAAGTGTAATTTTTATCTATTCTCAAAATTAATAAAAAAAAATAATAATAAATAAGTACAAGTAAGAGTATAAGTGAAAAAATATAATAAAATTTATGAGTTAACAAATAATAAATGATATTTTTTTAAACTGTATGAGAAAAGAAAGTAGACAACTTTTTGAAACAGAGAAAGTATTAATTACGAAGATATGTTGATGAGTCGAGCCTAAATTTAAAAAATATTTAATTTTTCTAAGATCCAACTTATCTAACCTATAATTTCCTTTAATAATTGTGACCCGTGAACAATTCTATGAAGGTGTGAGCAAATTCACTTTACTAATTGAACCAAACTATTTGGATTATTCTTAATTTTGTTCAATACATTAATAATTAGCTAAAATGTCTACAAAAATTTGATAATAATGGGTTATATTGTTGAAGAATAATAATGAACCTATTGAAATAAAATCAAAGTTAAATAAATTGGAAATTCAAATGAAGAGTTTTTCTTATTAATGTAAAAGTAATAATTTAATTTCATAGTTAAATATCATTGTAATTTTCAAACAAGAAATAAAAAATATTGTGAAACATTATATTAAATATAGGTCTATTGAACAAATCTACCTCAAATTTTTTATCTTTTTATAATTATACTCTATTTTCAGAAAATAAATAATTTTACTCCAATTTGAAAAAGTTGTTGCAATTGTACCCACAAGTCAAAATTGGAAGAAAAAAAAAAAGTTTAGTAAACTAATATACCCCAAACTTTACATCTTTTTGCAATTATTAAAAAAAAAAATGATTTTATCCTAATTTAATTCATTGCAAATTTGCAATTGTACCCAAAAATCAAAATTGAAAAAAATATATATATTTTATCCTTATCTAAATAAAATAAAAAAAAATCTTTTTTTTCCCTCTATTTTTTGAAATCGTCTATTTTCTTAAACTAAAATCAGAAATAATAAATTTGTTCCTATTCAAAATTTTATATATATATATATATATATATACACGCAAGACACTAATGTATATTGACAATTTAATTGCAGAGAGTGTAGAAACAGATGGTATAAAAATTAGCCAGAAAAGTATGCTACTCTTCCTGAAAACAAAACAAAGAACTGCCTTGTTTCAAGGCATAGAAAGTGTGATAGAGGCTGCTGTTCTGAATCAGAATGATAAAACAGATTCACTCAACTATTATTCAAAACTAGAGAATCATGACTGGCTTGAAAACAAGGCTTGGGTGCCTAACCTCACAATCCTATGAGATTATTCAAGTTGTATATATAAGTTTTGGAAATATACTAATATGGAGCTTGAAAATTTTACAACAAAAGTATAACTTCTTTTTATTATAGAGCATTGTATCACGGGATAGAAGCAGCATATGGGCTTACCAAGAACAGAAATCCTAGCTTTGTGACCCTACTGTCCTGCAAGATTTGAAGGTGATTAAGTGAGCGAAACCACGAGCACAGTCAGATTTTGAACTACCACTGAAGGGAACATGAATAATTAGGAATCTAAAACTTTTATAACATTTACATCTTTCTTAAATAATTTTCAACTTCCATAATTTCAGATATAGATAATGATTTTCAGGAATATTTTAACACCTTGGAAGCCACAAAAATATTCAAGGTGCTCACATATTCAGTATTCTTCACAATTCAAGCACATTTGGATTATAGACCATAGTTCATATGTGCTCACATAAGTATTGTTTATATGTATCTGTGTTTAATAAAAACTATTAGGGTGTCAATACCAGAAATTAGTAAGGTATGAGTAATTACATGTTCGTGCTTCTGCCTTTTTATCTAGCTCTTCTAGAGCTGCCCACAATTTCGGATCATTATAATCCTTTATAAGGAAAGCAGGCTTCGCTTCAATGAGTAAATGTTCTGGAAATCCAGTAGTTAAACCAATGACATGTAAACCTGCTGCAACTCCAGCTTTTATACCTGAAACAGAATCCTAAACAAGCAAAGAAAGAAACACATCAAATTTCATGAAGACCATGCATGCGAAACACTCCCGAATATAGATCCTAAGGAATGAGGTTATACCTCAAAAACAAGTGCATGATCCTTTGTCACTTTCAGTGCTTCAATAGCCTTCAGGTAGGGATCTGGATACGGTTTGGGATGTTCACAATCCTCCCCTAGGATGATAGTATCAAAGAAATCTGTGAGCCCAAGAATCGATATGATAAGTTCAGCATTTGCTCTTGGAGCATTAGTAACAGCAGCCCGTTTCAAACCATGATCTTCAGCCCATTTCTTCACTTTATATAGGCCATCTACAGCCTTCAATTTTTCTGGGGCCAACCTGTTTTTTCCCATCCAAGTAAGACTCTAAGAACTTAAAATGATTTCTTTTTCAGTTATAGGCATATTAGAATTTACCGTCGAAACATAACATCTTTATCAGCAATAAATTTCACACCTCGTTGAACATCACCAGGGAAGAGGGCCAAGCCCATATCTTCATCATTTTTTCCAGAAAGTTCCTCAACAAAGAACCTTTTAGTAATAGGAGCCCCTCCATTGAAATTTATCTGTCAAATGACAAAAACGTTGATTAACCAATCCCTATAAGAATTGTTCAAAACTTGCCAATCATGATCACAAATGATGTGCTCATGAATTAAACAACTGTGTATAACCCCAAAAATAGAACCTTGAAAGAAAAGGTCAACAATCACCAATACTCTCAACAAAACACTTAAACCCCCAGGATTCTTTCTTCTTGATTGAAGTGAAGGAAAGATAATGTGTTACCTCCTGAAGCATTTTCTGAAAGATATAGAAGTGGAGGGGATCTGAATTACAGAGAGTTCCATCAATATCAAATAATACTGCTTCCAATGAAGCAAGTCCACAAAGATAACCTTCACTGCATCCAGAAAATTTAAACAATGAACCCTTCAGAGGCAAATAGATTTTCTAGTCTAGTCTTCTAGAGAAATTCACAAGAAAATAAGAAACTATTAAAAAATGTGTTTTCTAGAAACACCAAAGTTTGCACTTTTGCGATTTTTAGAAAATCTAATTTTACAAATTTGAATTTAAAGTCAGACTGCTCTGCATTTTTCAAAGGAAACAAAGATGAAATATTGAATGATAGTCCATAAAATTGACACAGATAGATTAATGAATGCAAAACCAGTGTTAATTGAATGTACTCTTCAGCTAAAAATTTCCACCTAAACATAATAAAATCTGGCAAATCTTCCCATTTTACATAAACCCAATAGAACAAACAGTTAAAAGGCATAGACAAATTAAAATACCCTCAACTGGGTTTTAGCCGGAACTAAGCATTGTGTGTTGATTGGTGGCACAAATATTCAAAGGGTCTGTTCAATATTTTGTACAGGAACAGAAATTGAATACCAAGTAACGAACCTGCTCAATTGAGGAATGGAGTCGCCATAGCCATGAGCAAGAAGAAGATCTGAAGGGCTAGTTTTATGAATAGAATCAGAAACAAAGTAATTGATCGAGCATTGACCCTTCCATACCCAATTTCTGTACTTTTTCACCTCCAAAGTAGCTCTAGTAGAATTGCTATTGAACTTGTTTTTCTGGTACAACCATCTTATTCTCTTCTTACTTCGACTTCCTCTTATTGATGATGGTAATTTTAAATTCAATGTCCTCGTCGGAACCTCTCCGGCTAATGCCAATTTCTCCATTTTCCCCGATTTTCTGCAAACAAATCGAGTTTCGACACCGTCGATGGCTATTCATTTACATTTATACCCTTCTTTGCAGGGGAAAATTCTAATGTCAACCTTGCTTGTGTTTGATTTAAACTATAAATTAATACTGAATTTTAAATATTAGAACTGATATACTTTTTAAGAATTTAATCACTTTATTATATTTAATGTAAATTTTAAATTTTAATTTATTATTTTAAGTAATTTTTAAATTAATTAAAATTTTTAAAATAAATATTATTGAATAATTTAAAATAATTAAATATTAAAAAATTTAATTTTAAAAGTTAAATAATATTATCTAATAGTTACCTGGTATGTTGTTAAATGAATTACTTTTATTTTTGTTGAAAGGCCGAGTATTGTCAAGTTTCATTTTAGGAAAAAATTACATATTAAATCGTGAACTATATGTAATTATAATACATAATCTATAAAGAATTTATCCTTTATTGGAAAATTATTGAGTATAAGTATACTATCATATTCTATACTCACATAATATAAGATTCACCCACCATAAATTAAAATGAATTTTATGTAAAGGTAAATGAGATAATTATACTTATATCAAAAGCATTAAACAGGTTCTATCGATTGCACATTAAAACTTAATCTAATAATAAGTGTATATACATCTGAATAATAGAATTAAATTCGATTTTTCCTCTCAATAAAAATATAAAAATAAAAAAAAATATAAAAAAAAACCATCAAACAAACAGGTTCTATCGATTTCCTTTTAACTTCATTAAACTTTTATTTGGTCTTAGAACAGCCTCCCATTGCACATTTGCTATGTCTTGAAACAAGGCAGTGGATACTATAGCATATTCTCCAATTCGAAATAATCAGAATATACTGTTAAAAATACCCCGCGCTAGAAGTATATTCTCATTCATACTGGCAAGCATGCACGAAATGGAGGAAAAAGTCAAGATATTTAATTGATTAATTAATTAATTAATGGCCTCTCGTTCAACCAACTTGAATTTGGGAAGGATTTTTTTTTTATTTTTTATTTTTGGAAATAAACTCCTCTCTTATAGGTCCTTCATGGAAATTTAAAAAAAATAAATAAATAACACTTAAAATCTTACATAACTTATGTTATAATTACATTTTCAAAAAACAATTATGTAATTATCATATTAGTATTGAAAATATTGTTTCATATTAATTAACTATTAATGTCATTTAATTAATGTTGCTCCAGTATATTTTTTTATAAAAAAAGAAAATTAAACTTTACGGTTTAATAAAATATAAAAAATGAGTCTAAAAATTAACTTGATTGGGAAGTGAATTTATTGTTCATATTACTTGTTAGTTGTATACGAGCTGTACATGTTAGTTGTCAATGGTAGTAAGTGTTAGAGTCAATATATTAGCTGTATAATGTTAATTTGTCAATGGTTCTCCACCATTCATGGCTATAATAGTGTAAATATTAGCCTATAAATAGATAGTGTATCTTGTATCAATATACAACAGAGAAACATACAAAAGCTTCATTCTCAGAAAATTCTTGTTCCTTTCAATATTTCCTCTGAGTTAACATGGTATCATAGCCCATGCAACTCATTTGAAATCAAAATCAAGTTTCTGTTTTCTGTTTTTCAGTTTTCTAGCTTCTGTGATATTTCGCATTTAATATACACGTTAGAAAATTTTTCTGAATATACCATCAGAAAGATAACATCCTCAGAAAAATTTCAAGACCAACCGGACCTCCATCTGAGCTGT
>CATKHJ010337245.1:0-11741 GCA_949750685.1 Vernicia montana | reverse complement strand
TACTTTCTGATTGAAGTAACTTGCAGCTCGTTGCTTGTAAGCGACCATCCTGGTGCTTGCCTTTTCTCGGAGTTCTTCTAGGAGATATAGATCCAGTCTTCTTGCTTCATTATTGTCTTCACAATTCGTGAAATGGATCCTTCCACTGGGTAAACCGAGGTCAACTGGAATGACAGCCTTGCTGCCATACATTAAACAGAAAGGAGTTTCTCCTGTGGGCTGTCTTGGGGTGGTTCGGTATGCCCATAGAACATGATGAAGTTTATACACCCAGCTTCTCCCATATGAGTCTAGCCTTCTTTTTAATCCCTGAAGGATTGTTCGATTGGTCACTTCGGTCTATCCGTTTGACTGAGGATGGGCTACTGAGGAGAAGTGTTGCTTTATATTAAGTCCAGAACAGAAAGCCCTTACTTTAGCGCTGTCAAACTGCCTCCCGTTGTCACTAACGAGCTGATATGGTACTCCGAACCTGCACACAATGCTTTTCCATATAAAATTTATCACTTTTTCGGCTGTTATTTGTGCGATTGGTTCTGCTTCTACTCATTTGGTGAAATATTCGATTGCTACAAGAAGGAATTTTCTTTGTCCCGAGGCTGTTAGGAATGGTCCCACTACATCTATACCCCATTTTGCAAAAGGCCACGGGGTAGTGATTGGCATCTGTTCTGCTGTAGGGACATGTCTTCCTTGTTCAAACTTTTGGCAAGAGGGACATTTTATAACGAAAGCGATGGCTTCTTCTTTTATTTTGGGCCAAAAATACCCTTGTCAAACTGCTTTGGTTACTAACATTTTTCCACCGATGTTCATTCCACAACACTCTTCATGAATTTCCCTCAAGACATATTCTGCCTCCCTTGGTTTTAGGCATCTCAGCCATGGGAGAGAGTATGCTCTTTTTGTAAAGTATGTCATTATGAAGAGAGAAATGGGCACTTCGGTGTTTTACTTTTTTGACTTCTTTATGATCTTGTGGTAATTCTCCTTTTTTGAGGTATGTTTTAATTGGATCCAACCATGTTGGTTCTTCATTAAGCTCCATTACCTCTTCTCCTTCTTGAATGCTTGGATGGCCCAAAGTCCCTATAAAGATATTCTGTGGCAATTCGATTGGGTGCGTTACTGCAAGTTCTGAGAGGCTATCTGCTTTATTATTTTGGTTCCTTGGAATCTTGTGAATCTGCAACTTGACTCCTCGATCTACCATTTTCTGAATTACCTCTCTAGTTTTCTCTAAAAATTAATTTTAATTAACTAATTAATCATCTTTTTAAAAAAAATTCCCACCAACTCTCAATTAATTAATTAATTAAAAATTAATTTTAATTAATTAATTAATCCTTTTTTTAATTTTCCACTAATTCTCAATTAGTTAATTAATTAAAAATCAATTTTAATTAATTAATTAATCTTTTTTTAACTAAAATTTTCACTCAAGTTATTTCCAGCCAAAGTGGAATAGTTCCACCTTACTTGAACTTGATTACAAGCTGGTGCGACCTGTAAGAAGAAACAAGAGTCAAGTGGGCTAGGCGGGGCGCTTAGCAATGCCACTCCGACGATCAAGTTAGATGACTGATTCAATTGAGAAAATCAAGGACGGTGTATTGTATTGTCTCAGTGTATGTGTATATGTGAATGTACTTTAGATGGTTGATTTCTTGAGGTATTTATAGGATATAAGTGCTTACATGAATTGAATGTAGATTTCCTTGACCAGTTCGGATTTGGAATGGCATTTAGCATATTTTCAACTTCCTACATAGAAACGAACTCCGTTTCATGGTGGCTTGATTTTTACCTTTACTGGGCTTTTTAAATATATTGAATTGGGCCGGATCTAACTTACTTCACAACTCTGTTTGATATATTTTGTCCCTTATCAATTGATGTTAACTTTTAATATAAAGTAATAAATTTTTCCTAAACCTAAAAACTATACACGTTAATAACTCAAAAAATTGTCTAAAATTTTTAATTTTGTCAATTTCATCTCAATTTTTAATTTTTTCAATTTTCAATTGTTTAAAATTTTTAATTTGTCAATTTTATTCAAATTTATTAGTTTAGTTGGAATTATGTCCAAATAAAAAAATAAAAATAAAAATAAAAATAATATTATATCATAACTAAAACAAAACAATTAGATTCCATCATAGTATTCACTTAAAAAAAATCATTTTCCTACTTTTCTCCTTTTCATGTCTTTTTCTTTCAATTTAAGAAATTCAATTATTTATTTGGTAAGTAATCGCCTAATCGAGCCCAGTGCTCACAGCAACAAAACGAGGCCAAGATACTCTATAAAGAAATTGAAGGTGAAAGGAAATTAGACAGATAAAAAAAATTAATTTATTTTAATTATATAATATTAATTTATTTAATAATTAACATATTTTAATTAATCCAATTAAAATTTGCAAAATACGAGCTGGCCTACTACTAGATCTTATAATTCTCTTGCTAATAGCCTAATATGTTAAATCTCTCCCTAGTATTAAAAAAAACAAAAGAGGATATTTTGGAAATATATTAAGGTGGTGTTTGATAACACCATTTAACACTTAAAATTAAAATTTTTAGTACTTAATCGTTTTAAATTTGTTTGATAATTACATCTTAAAAATCTAAATTAAGTCAAAAATCATTTAAAATGATAAGTCAAAATTTTTAACTTAAAATTTATACTGAATGAAATAAGTGATTAAATTTTTAAATATTTTTATTATTTAAAAATTATATCACTTATTTTATTCAGCACTTAATTTTCAGTTTTACTAAACACCACCTAAATGTTATTAATATAGTAGACTTGTCATATTTACTAGAATTACCAGAAATAAATACTCATTTAATCTAATTGTCATAATTTAGTCAAAATATGATGATGAAATGAGAATATTTTCTGAAATTAATATTATATATATGTAGCTTATGTAACTTATAATTTTTTGGTTTTTAAATTTACATTAGAAAAGGAAAAAACAATTATACCTCGTGTATTTAGTGTTAAGAAGTATAGAAATATAAATAATCAAATGTCATTTTCACTTTTTTTTTTAAAAAATTTAATGTCATTTTTTTTCACCTAATATATATCATATATGCCATATTAGATAACCAATAAAATATGAAAGATCTTTTGCTAAGTTTAATATGAGAAGTAACCAATATTTTAATTTAACAAAAAGAAAAAAAGAAAACTCTCTCTCTCTCAATAAACTTTTTATTTTGATTGAATTTTCGTTAGCCAATTAGTTATCTATATTAATATTAATATTATATTTTAAAGGATAACATACTAAATAAAATATGACAATATGTAACTTTTTACTTCAATAATAAACTAAACATATCTCTCTCTCTCTCTCTCTCTCTAAAGTTTATTATTTCAGTAATTGTCGACCTTTATTCAATGGGTGGTAGTTCATTTTTCTTTATTTTATTTAGTTTTTTATTTTTAATAAGAAATATCAGTAAATCTGTATCTTACTAAATATGAATTTAATTTAATTTTTTTATTTATTTTATGAATTTTATTATCTTTTTTATGAAATTTAATGTTTTTTGTTTTGTCTTCGTTAATGGGAATTTGTTTGTCTTCTTTTATGAGAATTTGCTTGTTTTCCGTCACAGGAGTTAGGAGAAATTTGAGTATGATATTTAGAATATCGGACTCGTTTAAAAATTTATCGAACGACAATGAAGTCCATTTATGGCTCAATATAACCAACGAGTGGAATGTATTTTTTACTAATGTGTTAAACGCAGCCAAAGTGTTGTATACAATTATTCCGTTAATACGATCAATGAAATTCAGAGAAAAAACTCATCTTTATAATAAGATTTGTATGTATCTCTTGAACACAGTCAAATTTACTTTTATGTTCCAAATTGTACTTATTAATCATTATTAATGAAAGATTTCTTTTATTTAAAAATAATAATAATAATAAACTAAACATGTTTCAATAAATTTTTTTTTAGAAAAGTACAAAAACTACCATTTTGTTTTATTTTATTTTTTTTTTATCTTAAATGGGCCTATGATTTTTTCTCTAACACTTAGGTATTATATAATTTATCCTATTAAATATTTAAATACCAAATTCACTAATACCTATATTTTATTTTGATAAACATAAAAGATAAATACTTTTGAAGTTAATAGAAAGGTGAATATGTTAATTTATAAATTAAAAAAATCATTTACTTTATTATAATAATTTTCGCTTTGTTAATTAATTATATCGCCACCTTTTTTTCCTCATAAAATTATAATTTTTTTATGATTAATTTGATCTAATAACCAATCAGAACAAGTGATAATATTTTATTATAAATTTGGCCTCTACAATTTTTGAAATTTTAGTTTTTACATTTGAACTTTGGATATTAATCAAATATATGTAAAAAATTAGGAAAAATAGTTAAATGGTGCAATGACCTTCTATTATCTTGGTAAGGACTTAGAAGTTAGAACCCCAGTCCTGAGTTGTGTACCATTTATTTATTTCCATGTCGAGTAAATAATTTTAAAAAAAAATTTCTTAGACTTGCCTCTATAAAAACAACCTCTCATATAGAATTTATTCTATAATTTCATGTGTTAGGCCTGAAATAAAATTTATTTGAAATTTTATATAATTTAATACGTTTATATTAAATGCATGAAAAAAGCAAAGTAAATTCTAATAATTGATTCAATTGGTAAGTAAATTTATTTTATATTTTATTAATCAAAAATTAAATTTCTAATATCATATCATAAATGAAAAATTATTCTCATGTTCGAAATTATATACACTACTAAACAAAAAAATAATACTATACAACCAGAAAGTATAAACTCAAAAATAGTAGAAAGTTTCGGGTCCCACCAGTCCAATGTGTTAAGCTTTCAAGTGCTATATTGGTGCAAATTCACTTTATCATATCAAAATTATTAATGATGAGGCCAAAATCTGCCTCATCAAATGATATGGAGGCCAATTCCAAAAATGGAAAGCCTATGTTAATGAAGGGTACCAAAGATGGAGCCATTTTATGAGGCAATAATTACCTTAGTTTGGATATAAAGCGCTCGTTGTGTGAGGGTGGTAATTTGAAGTTTGTACACAAAGATGAAAGAGTGGATTAGAGGCTCCCGGAGCTGGTTCCGAGAGAGACTCTTTGATGTCTAAGTCAGTATGCTTAAAGATGTAGGAACTCCTAAAAGAGAGAATAGGTCTCTTCTCTGGTTCTTTGAGAGTGGACTTACAAAAGTTTAGCAAGTGGTGTTCCATCTGTCTTGACTCAGTAGGAGTCCGTCCTTTTTTAGGAGCTCCCCCCTTTGTATGAGTGAGTATTGCTTCTTTTATAGTGGTTTCAGTAGGCCGATGGAGTAAGTGAATAGGTTCATAGGTGGTCCCATGCTAGTGGCGGAAAAGAGATATGGAGTCTAAATTGATGGGACAAGTAACCTCCTTTGTGTCAATCTTCTAACATCATTCATATATTTAGCCGCTCTATGCACAGTCATGGGCATGCTTAACCCTGACATATTTTACCTGATGTGACGGCTCCTGCATTAATATACTTAATGACCTTCAAGGACGAGGACGAGAACGAGCTTCTTATGACGAGGACAAAGACGAGTTCCCGAGGGTGAGCCAATGTCTTATTGAATGAGTCATGAGCTTCTATAACGAAAACAAGGACGAGCTTATACCTTGCTAGACGAGTCCTAAGCTTCGAGTGAGCTGATTTACTGACCGAGACCATATCACTAGCCCATAAGTGACAGTCTCCTGAATGAGTTTTGTTCTTATTGAGCCCAATTAAGACTTGGCTAATTTTAAGACGCATCAATTAATATATGAAATATTATGTATACTATTGTGCGGGTTTAATGTAAATTATTTTAATTCTATTGATAAATATATGTCAAATGGAATATTGGAGTTAATTTTGTTTTGATCATTTGGATTTGAATTCCCAATTTAAATTTTCATAATTTGGATATAACTCTAATATCTTAAATTAAAACTCAATTTTATTCACGCAAATACAGTGATCGATGATTAATCCATTTTATAATGAAAAATGTAATTTAATTAAAAATTGTATAATTAAACCAACGGTTCTCCCAACTATTGAGGAATCTATCCTAACTAATTATTGATCTCACCGGTTATGTCGCCTAAGCTTCCTGGTTGGCCATCTCGGCTGCCGGAAGCCCCTCCTACCCATGCAGATGATTACATAGGTCATCATCAGATGTTTTCTTGCCAAAACAAAGGATCCAATGATTGTACAATCCCACCATTGGCACGTTCATATGCTTCGGCTTTGCAACAAAATCTTACTGCTTCTTTGCCAAAATCATTAGTTGCACCAGTGGATATTGGAGGCTATGTTTCCATTCGTATTTCACTGGATGATGAGAGAGTAAAGGTATGTAGTCATTCTCTTATTGGCAAGCTCATTCTTTCCAAAGGCGACGAGCCATGGAAACAATCATATTTAAAAGCTAAGTTATCTCAGCTTTGGGGTCTTACCAATTGGAGACTCATCTTCCTTGGTAGAGGCTTGTACCATGTTTTTCTTTCTTCTGAATCTTATCAGAAGATGATATAGGGACGTGGAGCTATTTCTCTTAAACCTGGAATTTTTAGATTGCAACCTTGGGTATCCGGTTTTGATCCTAAGCAACATAAATCAACAACAGCCTAGGTTTGGGTCAGGTTCTACAAACTTCCATAGGAGTTTTGGCATGTACAATTATTAGGTGAGATTTCACATGGAATTGGAATGCCATTGAGCATTGATAAAACTACACTTGCTGGAGAGTTGGAGCATTATGCCTGAGTTTTGATTGGATTGGATTTATCTTCAAAACCTCATGACACTTTACGTGTTGAGACTACATCTCATAGTCAATGGATTGATGTTGTTTATAAGAATCTTCCTCAATTCTGTTGGACCTATTCTTCTATTGGGCATGTGTCTTATGACTGCCTTTGCAATTCCAAGCCTTCGAGGCCGTCAGACAGTTCCCGATCAAGGGGTCGTTCTCCTAAGAAAACAAAAGCACCCTCGGAGGTACCACTTCATCGTGCATTGAACACTGTTCACACATCCTTAGCTCCTGCGGCTCAAACATCTCTGACTGACAAGAATACTAACTACTTTGTAGATCCACAAGGCTCCCCTTTAGTTGCCAATTGGATGGTTGAGCATGATAGTACTCTAAATCACATTAATTTTGATAATGTCATTCCTCCTCTGGAGTCGCACAAACCCCCTACTGCTACTTTGATTGATGAACATGTGTCCTTTGCTACTGATTTGGTTGATGAACAAGGGTGGGATCCTCCTTTGGTGCCTACGAAAGTTTCCCCTGTTCTAGCCGCTCCATGGGTTAGGACTGGTTCGGTGTCAAAAGTAGTTGCTGTTATTGAAGGTATGTCTTCTCTGGCTCATACTAATGACCTTGCTATTGATGACCCCTATATTCAGGTTCAACAGGAATTCCAACAAGTACAATCTTGGGCGGATGAAATGGAACAATCAGTTGCTCAAGAGCGACAGACAGTTAAGAAAAAGAAACAAGTCTCTGATAATCGATTTAAACCCTCTCTCTCAAAGCGATCTTCGCGGCCGCCAGTAAGATTGAATCTATGAATCTTATATATTGGAATTGTAGAGGCATTGGCAATTCCAATACTATGAATACATTATTTAATTATTGTATGACTTATAAGCCGAATGTCCTGTGTTTGGCCAAACCTAAGATTACCTTTGAATCCACTCCAGTGGGTTTTTAGTGGTCTTTGCGGTTGCGTTTAATTAGTTATACCTCTAAAACTTTGCCCTCTCTTTGGATTTTAGTTTCAAACTCTATTGTTGATCCCTCTTGGATTTCTGTGAGTTCACAACATGCCTCGGTTGATTTATTGATTAATGGCTTTCAAGTTTGACTTTCTGGGGTCTATGTTAGGACATTAGCTTATTCATGGCGAACTCTTTGGGCTGATTTGATCAATATTGCTGACACTGCTCCTCCGTGCTGGTTAATGTTTGGAGACTTTAACATGATCTTTGGTGATCATGAGAAGAAAGGCAATCGGCTACCCAATTTTTCCTCTTGTAATGACTTCCTTGTTGCATGTGATGTTTGTGCTCTTTCATGCCTTGATACAAGAGGCAATGTTTTTACGTGGACTAATAATCGAGGGGGTTCTCACCGTGTTGACATGCATTTAGATAGAATTATTTGCACTGAAGCATGTTTTTCAGAGTGGACAGTGATGGATGCATTTACTCTCCCACGTCATAGTTCTGATCATAATCCATTGTTCCTTCGTTGTAAAGCTAATGAAGTCTCAGCTCCAAAGCCTTTTCGATTTCGTGAGATGTGGTTGGCACATCCATCCTTTATGGGTTTTATTGGCTAGCAATGGGCAGTTGCTCCATCTTTGGTACATCTAATGCAATCCCTTCAGAATAAGCTTAAGCTGCTTCATCACTCTTTGCGTAAATGGAATGTTGACGTTTACGGGAATATTCATCAGCGGGTAACGAAAGCTAGTGTTCATCTTGAATCTATCCATAATGAAATTTCTACTACAGGCTTCACCAATGCGCTCCATTCTCAGGAGTTGGATGCTCATCAAAATTTGAATAATCTATTATCTCAGCAAGAAACTTATTTTCGTGAACAAAGTCGGATTAGATGGCTTTGGAATGGTGACCGAAACTCATCTTTTTTTCATAATACAGTTCAACGTCGTGGCTCAATTAGAGGCATTAATTCTCTAGAGATTGATGGTGTTCTTTGTGATGATCCCTCTCAAATTGAACAATATGTTTTGCAATTTTATTATGAGTTATTTGCTACCAGTTCTCATGCAACAATCACGAATTTTTCAATTGCTTCAGAAGTCATTCCCTCTCTTGTTTCTTCCAAAGAAAATGCTTCTTTAATCGTCATTCCTACTTATAAATAAATTCATGATGTGGTCATGTCTATGGATGCCCGAAGTGCGCCTGGTCCGGATGGTTTTTCTGGCATTTTTTTCCAGCAATGTTGGGATGTTGTTAAGCTGGATGTGTGTCAAGCAGTGCGTTACTTCTTTACCATAGGTTCTATGCTTCTTGGATTTAACTCCAATATAATGATTCTTATTCCCAATATTCCAAATGCCATTACAATTGACAAGTTTCGGCGAATTGTACTTAGCAATTTTATCTTTAAAGTCGTTACTAAAATACTTACTACTCGGTTGGGGCGTATAGCTTCTCGGATTGTTTCAAGTCCGCAGTTTGGGTTTATTCAAGGTAGACAGATTGATGAATGCATTTCGGGAGCCTCTGAATGTGTTAACCTCCTTAATAAGAATCAAAGATACATGGGCATCAAGATTGACATTAAAAAAGCATTTGATTCAATGAGTTGGGAGTTTATTCAAGCTGTGTTGTTAGCTTTTGGTTTCAATGTTACATTTTGGTCTTGGATTCTTTCAAATTTTCGGTCTGCTAGAATTTCAATTCTTCTACCGGGTGGTGTTAAAGGATATTTTTCATGTTCTAGAGGTGTTAGGCAGGGGGACCCTTTGTCTCTATTGTTGTTTGGAATAGCAAAAGATTTCTTGAGCCCTCTTCTTCTTCGTATGGTTGCTTCAAGCATCTTTACGCCTATGCGAGCTTCTCCCACCAATGCAGCTCTTTCGCATTTTCTTTTTGCTGATAATGTCCTAATATTTAGACAAGCATCTATAGCTAATTTTGAGGTTATTAAATGGCTTTTTCAAATTTATGGGCCTTTGTCTGGACAAGAAGTTAACTGGGATAAATCTGAAGTCTACTTTGGGAGCTCAATTTCTCTGAGGCGAGCTGGGTATTTACGTTCTATTCTTGGATTGAAGTGCGGTAAGCTCCCATTTATTTATCTGAGGATTCCTTTATTTCTTAGTGCCTCAAAAAGGCATCACTTACAACCTTTAACTGATCACATTTTATCCAAATTTGAATCATGGAAAGGGAAGCTCTTATCTATGGCAGGTCGACTGGCCTCAGTCAACTCTGTCATTCAAGGTTCATTCATTCATTCTTTTTCAGTTTATAAATGGCCTCATAGCTTGCTTGTCCGAATGGAGAAATCAATTAAAAATTTTATATGGACTGGTAATGTAGCTGTTCGTAAATTGGTGGTTGTCCCTTGGTCGACTTGATGTTTGCCTGTTGAGAATGGTGGTTTGGGAATCAAACGCTTGTCTCATATGAACAAATCTCTTCTTTATAAGCTTGCTTGGCGTCTACAGGTTACTGATTCCCCAGTCTTTCTTTTTTTACGAAAAATATTTCTCTTTGCTTAGGGTGCTCCACGGACTTCTTATTTTAGCTCCACAATTTGGAATTCTTTCAAGGAATGTTATAATTCTCTTTACTTGGAATCTTTTTAGATTGTTTCTAAATCTTCCTTAGTGAATTTTTGGAATGCAAACTAGTTGGGTTATATTATTGCAGACAAATTGGAAATCTCATGGCCTTTGCGAAAGAAGTTGAAAGCTTCGATTGGTGATTTATTTTATAATGGTGAGTGGCATATTCCCTCTTCATTTTGCAACTCATTCCCCTCGGTTGCTGCTGACATTAAAAATTATTTGTTCGGTATTATGACCCAGTTGATTTAGACTGGCTCTCATCATGGATTTGTTACTTCAAAATTAGTTTTAAATCATTTACGGGGTTTTATTCCATTATCAAGCTGGAATAAAGCCATTTGGAAGCCTTTTATTCAGCCATCAAGATCCTTTTTCTGTTGGCATTTGTTTCATACAAAGCTTCCAATAGATTTGGCTTTGCAAAGGAGGGGAGCAACTATGGTGTTAGTATGTAGGTTGTGTAACCAATCTTTGAAAATAATTGATCATATTTTCGTTCAGTGTCCCTTCTCTAAAGCTGTTTGGTGTGCTTTGGAGCAACTATTTGGATTCAATTTGGCCCGTGATGGTTCCGGTTTAGAATTATTTCAGTCAGCAAGGAATAATTCGTTTAGTTTGCAAGTCCAACCCTTTTGGATTACTGGTATAGTTTCAACTTTTTGGGCCCTTTGGAAAGCCAGAAATGATTGTGCTTTTCGAGATATAGCTCCCAATATTTCTATAATCCTTCGTTTGATTTGGAATTGCATGATAGAAGTGGAGGTCTTTAAGATTGGTAACTTTAATAATTCTATGTTTGATTGGCAACTTTTTTCACTTTCAATGTTGCTTCTAATCCTCGATTGACAACAAAACCTCTGGAGGTCTTTTGGATTCCCCCAGCTCCGAATTGGTTAAGCTTGTTCACCAAATAATAAACTGTTCAAAAGCGACCCGCAAGTATACAGGGCATTTGTAGTATATAGTAAGCACCCAAAGTCGTATTCTCTCAAGAAATTACAAATGGATTTTAATTGTTTCGAATTAAAGTGAATTTAATTGTAAAAATATTTTTTTATTTAATTTTTTAAAGGAAATAATTTTAAGACAGGAAATTAAATAATACAAATGTAAATTAAATGCAGATTTTTTTATGCAATATATGAAAAATGTCTAGGGTCCATAATCCACTTATCAATCATTTATGTCTATAAATAAATCCAATTGATTATATTTAAAAGAATCAGTTTTTAATAATTCTAAGAATAAAAATCAGTCTATTAGCCATCGCATTCATAGAAATCATTTTATCAAATTATTTATTAAAAA
>CATKHJ010337094.1:0-13759 GCA_949750685.1 Vernicia montana | reverse complement strand
GATTTAGGGGGACTGAAGTATTTCTTGGGGATTGAAGTTGCAAGATCTAAAGAAGGTATATACCTGTCCCAACGAAAATATATACTTGATCTCTTGTCTGAAACATGCATGTTAGACTGTAAACCTGCTCAGACTCCCATTGTTCAGAATCATCACCTTGCTGTTTATCCAAATCAAGTCCCAGCAAACAAGGATCGATATCAAAGACTGGTAGGGAGGTTAATATATCTGTCACATACACGACCAGACATTGCTTATGCGGTTAGTGTGGTAAGTCAGTTTATGCATGAACCAAGTGAGGATCACATGGCCGCTGTTATGCGGATTTTGAGTTATTTAAAGGGGACACCTGGAAAAGGGTTGACATTTAAGAAGCATGGGAATATGGAAGTTAAAGGGTATACTGATGCAGATTGGGCTGGGAATATCACAGACCGTCGATCAACCTTTGGGTACTTCACATTTGTAGGTGGAAATCTTGTCACATGGAGAAGCAAAAAATAAAATGTTACAGCAAGGTCATCAGCAGAAGCAGAGTACAGAGGCATGGTTCATGGAGTATCAGAATTATTGTGGCTTAGATTATTGCTTATCGAGATCGGTATCCCACCTAAAGAGCCTATGTTGTTGTACTGTGATAATAATGCAGCTTGAGAAATAGCTAATAACCCAGTGCAACATGATCGGACCAAACACATTGAAGTAGATAGACACTTCATTAAGGAAAAGTTGAACCAGAAGTTGGTGGACATCCCCTTTGTTCGATCTAGCGAGCAGTTAGCAGATGTTCTAACACATGCTGTTCCCGTGGAAATCTTTCGAAAATCATTAGACAAGTTGGGCCTAGAAGACATCTTTGCACCAACTTGAGGGGGAGTGTCAGCATGGTTATAGGAAGATAACTTTAGAAAGTCACAGAATTATAGGAAGATAAGTTCAGAAAGATTCTTGATTTACTTCTTAATGTAATCCATTAATTTAGGAATTGTAACAATCTTGTATCTTGTAATCTTCTATATATTTTTTCCTCCTTGAGAGAAGAATACACAGAAAAATATTATACCAAACTCAAAATTTAGCAAATATCATGTACATTATAGAAAACAAAGCATAAAATGGTCCCATAATGTCCTTAACAAGTACACGTGCACACATTGGATCACTCCATAAGACTTGCCTCAACTCCTCTGGAACTTTCCTTTATCTGCCATTATAATTATCCCAACACTTTCTCACTCACCAAACAATAAATCCCAGTTCATGCGCTATGCACTTTTCCTACTCTTTCTCAAGTTTTCTTATCAACTTTCCCGAGAAACAAGCACACCCTTTACAGGTAAGAATTGCATTTCATTACACGTTAATAATTAATTTCTCTGTTTGCATAATTTTCTTTATCTCCTCAATGCTCAACACTTTGAACTCTCAATTTTATATGAATGAGAATTAATTTGAAGCACAAAATTTATTTATAAATTACTGTTTGGGTGTGAACCTAACAAGTTAAAAACGAAAACAAAAAACTTAAAAAACATAAAAAAAAAAAAAAGTAATTAGTAAGGTATGAATATGAAAACAAAAAATCGAGTGGCTATACATGTTAAAAATATGAAAAGAGGCTGTACGACATAAATTCCTCTAAAATCAATTGGTTTATATTAGGTTCAACACTTATTTATAAGTGTTATTTTTATTAAAATTCATGGTTCTGTACATACGTAGACTAATAAGTGGATAAATATTGGATTTTACTTGCCCTTTGTATAAAATCAATTGCCTTGTGCTAAGTCTAACACCCACTTATAAGTGCTATTTTTAATAAAATTTATGAGTTCGTACATACGTGAGCTTATAAATGGGTAAAGATTGAATCTCACTTGCCCTTTGCATTAAATTAATTGGCTTATACTAGGTCCAACACTTATTTATAAGTGCTATTTTTATTAAAATTTATGGGCTCGTATATGAGTTTATAAGTGCGTAAATGTTGAATCTCATTTTCCCTTTGCATAAAACCTGTTGGCTTATTGGGTGATTCAAGTGTAACTGATACCATATTAAAATTCATGAGCTCATATATATGTAGACTTATAAATGGATAAGTGTTTTATTCTATTTGCACAAAACTAATTGGCTTATATTAAATCTAACACTTACTCACTTTTATTTATATATTTTTCATTTATTTAATATGAAATATATTTCCCATCAGACTTTATTTAGTCACCACGATCAATTTCTCTATTCAAATTGATAATTTTTTTTATTTCTTTCAAAAAAAAAAAAAATTATAATTTCTTATTTTGCAAAGAAAAATAAAATAAAATAAAACAACATGCGAAAAGTTTTTGCAAAAATATTTGATAGGTATTTAGCCTCTATTATTATAGTGCACGTACCATTTAAAATTATATATAAGAAAACATAATTATGCACAACGGTCTCAACCCCACCCTGATTATTTTTTGTCTAGCTCCCCTCAATTTTTACCGGTGCAGGACAAAGATTACAAAGATTACAAAACTTGCCTTGCTCTACCTTATTATCATTTTAAAACCCTTCCACTCAACATTAATGGGATATTTACACTAGATAATATAATTTTATTTTTGATAAATTTTGCACCAAGTGAAGTTAGAACTCGAGAACTCTCCATTCTGAAAACGACTCCATGTCATATATAATGAGAGTTGCAAAAAATAGAGGATTGCCCTATTATGAAGAACATACTAGTACTTTTTATCAGGAACGGAACCAGAAAGTCTTATTTGAGGGGCTAAAATTAACAGAAAAATATAAAATATAAAAGGTTAATTTTATTCTAAATTTTTCAATAATTTTTGTTTCGAATGACAATAACTAATTATATATATTTTTTATAAAAGTATATTTTTAATTAATTGATGATGAACATTAATTAAATAATTTTAATATTTAAAATTATTTATAAAAATGTAATTTTAGGGGACCAATTAAAAATTTAGAAGGATTAATTAAAAAATTATACTAATTATATTGGGGAGCCAAGACTCCAACCTGTCCCCTAATTACGTCACTGCTTATTACGTCAATTTTACCTTTTTATTAAAGGGAAAAAAAGAAAGAAAGAAAGAAACTCCCTATCCTACAGGCAATTTCTACAACAATATATCATTATAAATACCTCTTCACTCTAGCTCACTTTCTATTCCACCACAAATTTCTCTTCCTTTCTTTTTCTATAATCTATAACTTGCTTAATTAATTATAACAAAGGCATTTTTTTAACATGAGGAAAAATCTGGTACCTATCATCCTGGCCATTATTCTGGCTGCAAGAGCTATGCCAAAAAATGTATTGGCTCAGAATGATATTTCTGTTGCTGATGTTGTTACTCCTGAATTCTTTAATGGGATAATCAATCAATCCAGCCCCGATTGTAATGGCCAGAACTTCTATACTCGAGATGCATTTCTCAATGCTCTCGATTCTTTTTCTGAGTTTGGTCAAACTGGTTCAAGTGATGATTCCAAGCGTGAGATTGCTGCTTTTTTTGCTCATGTTACTCATGAGACTGGACGTAAGATGATTTTCTTTCTTTCTTTTTTTTCTTTTATTTTTTATTTTTATATTAAGAGGCCTAATGGGCTGAATAATATTGTAGAGTACACAACAGAAATAGCCCTCTCCTTTAACATCACTCACCAAATTGGTGATAACTTTTTGTGATTTGAGAGACTTGAACCTAAAACCAAGGACGGCTCAGTGGGTAAGACGATTAAAACAACCGCTTTAGCACCCTAATTATATATATATATATATATGAAATATTTTTACAAAATAAAATAGAGAAAAGCCTAAAATTTTGAAAATATAACTTAATAAAAAGCTTATAAAACTATAAAATAGGAATATCCTAAAAATTAGTTTACAAAGTTGAAATCTAAAATAAAAAACAATAGTAACCTAAAAACTAGCACAAACAATAACTTTTTCAAATTAACTACATTTTTTGCTATTATATTTTTTATTTTTATTTTTTTTCGGAGAGTTGTTACTCAATTTGTACTATACTTTTCTATTTTGTGCTTTTTATGACTTAAAAGCTTGAAATTTTTATTTATGATTTAACTTTCACTCTAATGTTAATAAAATTAAAAATTGCTTATAAATATAATAGTTTAATTAGAATTTATTTATTTATATTTTATTTATTTATCTTTAATTTTATGGTTTTGCCTAAGGCCCCCAAAATCTTTAGCCGTCCTTATTTGAGACCTACCACTTCTCACACCCTTAAAGAGGATGAAAAGATCAACCAGACCACACCTGATTGACAAATAATCTTATTTTTTATACATTTATTTATTATAATTGCATAGTACGGTAGTACTAATTAGAATAGAACTTTAGAAGTAGCAAGCACAAATTCTTGCGTGATGTTACGGAAATTATATTAATTTTTTTATTAAATATACATTAATAATAAATTAGGCAATTTCTAGAGATAAAATAATATTTCAAAGGTAAATTGTTTTTGTTCAAGTTTTTTTTTTCCTTTAATGTAGTGAGATAAATTTCACAATGTCATTAACTATCATCGTATATTTAATGCACTGAAATAATAAATATAGTTATACACTAATTTGTAGTGGTGTAATCCATTCATAATCTTATAAATTTTTTTAAAAAAAAATGATAATTAATATAATTGAAAAAAAATTTATTTACTAATCACTAATAATTTTTTTTGTTGGCAATAAGAATTGAAATGTATATTGGTTGATTAAAAGGATTATATAAGATTCATTTTAAAATATTACTCATTTTTATGTTGATATCTATCTTATGATATAAAAATTCATTTTCTTAATTTATAGCTTTTTTTTTTTTTTTACATTTCTAAAATAATTTAAATATTTCATTGCACTTTGTGAGTTAAATTAAGTTAAGTTTACTATCATGTTGAAATTTAAATGTATTAATTTAAGATCCAGTAATGCAATTTTTCATATGTAATTTTTCATTTCAATCTATATCATTTTCAATTAATATTTTAAAATTTTATTTTAATTTTTCATTTACAGAATATTACATTTAAAGAAATTGTACTATTCTTTTTTCTAATGTTAGATAAAAAGGGTTTTACATATAAAATGAAAGGCTATTGAAGAAGAAAAAAAAAAAAAGGAAGAAAACAAACTTTAGAGAAAAAAAAAAAAAAAAAAAAGAGAAAAAGAGAAATTGTGTTTATTGGACTAATGTTTTAAGTTTTGATTTTTTGAATTTTAGATAAATCCACAGGCTAAAGCTAAAGATTCATATTGATATTTTTTTAAAGTTAAAAGTTATTGTTACTTTGAAGCAACCATTTTAGTATATATAATAATAATTTTTTTTTGTATCACTGGATAATAGTTATTATATTTGAAATAGGATTTTTAGTACCTAAAACTACTTTTGAAATTTTTTTTTTTTTTCTAAAATTAACTTTAAACTCTGAAGATCATAATGTACGTATATACATACATTCATGTTAATGAATTGATTCACATAAAAAATAAAAAATATATATATAAGAGATGAAAATTATTTCCATAAAAATTAAATAACATTCAATTGACATATTAAATAATATAATAAAATTAAACCCACACAAAACGCAAGCTAAGTTCTAGTTATCAATAAGTTGATTTTGGATCATCAGATTGATTGAAATTATTATCGATTGGTCTAAAATAATTATTCTAATTTTTATTCAAAAAATGTTATTAACAATAGCAATGCAAAATAAACTTTATCAACATTTGACTTAATCTCCAACTTTCACAACCACTAATAGCATACAACTATTCTACAAATGATTAATTATATTTATGGATATTATAGTGGTTGATAATTAGAATCATTTTGCAGTAATTAAAACTTAAATTGATTAGACATGCTTGAGCAACCGAAGTAATAAATTAATTAAACAACTAAACAAGAAATGTTTTGGTTAATTTTGCAGATTTCTGCTACATAGAAGAGATAGATGGCGCCTCAAAGGACTACTGCGATGAAACAAACACGCAGTACCCTTGTGCTCCAGGTAAGCAATACTTCGGCCGCGGACCAATTCAACTAACATGGAATTACAACTATGGTGCAGCCGGACAAAGCCTCAATTTTGATGGATTAAACTCTCCTGAAACTGTGGCCAATGATCCTGTCGTGTCTTTTGAGACAGCTATGTGGTTTTGGATGAACAATGTCCGCCCTGTCTTAAGCCAAGGTTTTGGGGCGACAATTAGAGCCATTAATGGTGCAATTGAATGTAATGGTGGAAATTCTGATGCTGCTCAGGCTCGTATTGGGTATTACACTGATTATTGTTACCAGCTTGGTGTTACACCTGGGGACAATCTTAGTTGTTAAGTTGTTTCTTGTTTAATTTCTAGGATAAATAAATAGTGTACGAATAATATAAATAATCCGAAGGAAAAGACTTGGCTATATTAAGAGTATACAGTCATATCATTATGTATTACCCCGAAACCGAATAATAAGAAGGAAAACACTAAGGTTTCCCTATGATAAATTTTAAATTTATGAATTTAAATAAATTCATGAAATTAAAAATTCACATCTCATGTGAATTTTTAAAACCCTAAAAAATGAAATATTTAGAGCATGATGAATTTTAACAAATCTATAAATTGTAACTTAATTTTTCAAATCAAATAATAAATAGGCTACAAATCCATAGATTTTGTAAAATTTATCAGTGAAATCTTTTAAAACAAACGACATCTAAGTGTAGTGAGTCACTACACTAAGAATGTGTTTGAAATTGCTGTCAGGAGTAAAAAAAAACGTTTTTAGAATTTTTTTAATTTAATTGATTGATTTTTATTATTTTTTATAAATTGTTTTTTTAAATTTGATTTTGTTAAAACATCAATTTACCCACTTATGAGAAAAAGCAGTTTTAAAAATAATATAAATTTATTTTATTGAAAAACGCTTTTATGAAACTCAACCCCAAACGAGATTTAACAATATTGTTACACCTACTAAAAGACAAAATTAGTTAAAAGTTCAATTACCAGTATACCCCTCCTTAGTTACATTTTCATTCTTTAGCTCAAAAATATTTTTCATTTTAGTTCAAAATCTTTTCATTCAAGTTATAGCTAAAAATTTTAGAGTGGAGTTGGTTACTCAACCAATTCTAAAATATTTTATTTTATGAATTCCGATAGAAGAGTTGAACAAAGAAATAATTATAACTTTATTTACACGAATAGATAGAGAATTTTATCTTTTAGAGTCTGTAAATAATACAATTGCTTTAACTGAAAATTAGATTTTATATTTAAGACAAAACTCACCTTGACTTTGATTTAGGAAGCCTACGAGGTTGGGAAAGAAGAAGATAAAATTTAATTAATTAGAAAGAGCATATAAAAGCTAGAATAATTGAGTTAATTAGAAGAACTTATGATAAATTTTAATTGGTATAAGAGCCTAGGCAATTGAAAAACTGAAAAGTCATTCTAATTCGAGCCAAGGCAACATAATAATTAAAGAAATAATATCTTGTATAAGTGATAATTGTGATCATATTTCTCATAATACAGCTGGAGGTGGTAATAACATGCCATAGCTGCACAACAAAATTACAATACTGATTTATTACATGTTATTTTTAAAAAAATTACAAAAATTAGAGTATATAATTGAAAAACAAAACAAAACAATATATTTAATAAAAGAGGTTATTTCATTAGAAAAAGAAAGACAATTACAAATAATTTACGAAATTAGACATTTTCAAGAAGGAAAAGGCAAAGAAATGGTTAGTGCTAAAGGGGATCGAGGTATACTAAAACCTTTCTAAGTATAGCTATCCTTTCCAAAATTCTAACGGAAATATACCTTTTCCAAAAATTGAAGAAGATGACAAATGAATTAAGTAATTATACTTTAGAAGAATTACAAGAAATGTTTGATAAAGAAGATGGAGAAAAATTAAATAAAATCATGAGTGCTATTGTAGATAAATATAATATGGAGGAAGAATAAGTTATAGATGGAATAAAGAGCAAATTGAAGAAGAAATTTATTAACAAATATGATTGCTGAAACTAGAGGAAATGGAAACCATACCTCTAGAACAAGTAATTGGAAAATTAAATCAGAATAATAAATTAGAAGAAGAAAAAGAGAGTACTTCAGAATGTGAAAGTTATTCTAAAGAAGAAGAACATAATAAAATTTGGGAAGAATTTGAAAATAATTTTATGAACAATGCTTCCAGTAGTAGTCTGGTACCTGTCATCATTCCTAAACTTGAAGATTTTAGTGATCCATCAAATAGGTATTGAAATTATGTAGATAATAGAGATTATGAATATAGGAGAATGAGTGATAATTATAATTTTACAAATGGAAATGGATACAATAACAGTTCCAATATATACAAGGTTTATTCCTACTTCCGAGCCAGTTTTTAGGGAAGTATCACTCCAATCTATTAGTCAAACAGGATACATATATTAAATTTAGATTGTGCAAAAAATAATGAAGAGTGGAAAAGAAGTATGAGTCATGTTTTAAATTTAAAAAGTAGTAGTTAGTAATTTTTTTTTTTTTTTTTTTTGAAGCCAGTAGTTAGTAATGTTAAAACATATGAAAAGTAAGAATTAATTACGGACCGAGGCTACTTTGGACGCAATGTTTGTAAAAATATGTAAAGCGATAAAAAAAAATTTTTAGGATCAAAACCTAATTTTGGTGGAAAGAAAAAAGAATGGCAAAGAAAATTAAATAATATCAAAATATGTGATATGAGATTTTTAGAAAATTATATTTGTGAATTTTCTCATTACTACTACAAATTAGGACATGATGATAAAAATTTGTTAATATTTTATTATAAATTGCCTTATCCAATAAATGCAATAATTAATGAAAAATATGAAAAATGGATTGTAAGTGAAGATGAAACTAACACATTAGGAGCAAAAACTAGATTTTTAAGAAAATGGATAAAAGATCAATGCTTACAAATGAAGAAAAATTAAAAAAAAAATTAAAAAGCAATACCTAGCATGCTGGGATACTATGCATGAATGGGGATGAAAACCTGAAACAAAAAGGAAAAAGAAATATAAGAAATATTATAAAAGAAAAATTTTTAATAAAGAGGAGAAAAATATAAAAGAAAATATTACAAAAAATCAGGATTTAAAAGAAGAAGTTTTTTTTTTTAATTATTATTATAGAAAAAGCCAATATTGTCCAGAAAAGAAAAGTAATTGTAAATGTTGGGCTTGTGGAGAATTAGGAAATTATGCAAATAAATGTACAATTGTCATATCTCACTTTTGGAATATGATGGTTCTAGGATATGGGTAGACCTAAAACTATTGAAAACCCATAGAATCCATTTTTATTATGATTCTACTGAAATTCCGGCAGAATATCGGATGTACATATAACATTTTCCAAAATCACAACCTACAAGTAAACAACACTTTTAACATTCCACCTTATACCCTCAACTTTATATGCAACTCACAAGTCTCCAATACCAATGATTCCCATTACACAAATCATATATTCACTACCAATATTATTTCAATAGGCAAATTTAAGTCTCTCGCCATTTACAAATTATACACTACCCTTCTATAAATTTTAAAACTCACGGAACATCTAAATAAAAATATATATCTATACACGTATAAATAAATACAATGAATGTTCCAAATGGAATTCCTACTTCAACTTTATTGAAAGCTTCAAGTGAAATATATACTTAAGCTCGAACTGGACTACCTCTTATCTTCCTGTGAAAAAAATTGAGAATGGAGGTGAGTAAACTCGGTGAGTAAAAATTATACTACTATAAATTGTGCGGCTTGGCGTTCAATATTTGTTCACTAGAAGGAGACTTAGCTGACTTGTATATGCATTTTTATTCGATAGAAGTGAGATTTGATAACGTATGACACATAGTATTTTTGAAATTAAAATCAAATAAAAGAGTCGAAAATGCTTATACTTTTAGGCCAAACAACATCTGACGTAAATTATTCTTGAAAACAAATAACAAATAATTTATAATATTCTTGAAAACTGAATTCGTATAACGAATAACTTATAATACTTTGAAAATCTTCATTCAAATACGATTAACTTATAAAACAATTCAAATACAAATTCAAGTAATACGTTTCAAATACAAATTCATGTAACTAGTAATACATTTCAAAATTGCTTTCGAATAGTAAATATCTCATATAAGAATAGTATAAATCAATCAAGTGTCAACTGGGGCGAGAGTAAGAATTTATGTTGCATACTAACCGATAATTAACTAATCAAATTATGGCAGGTGCCAAGTAAATAACTCATGACAATTTAGTTAAGTAACAACTCATGGCAATCATGCCAAGTAACAACTCATAGCGATTTTTCTAAGTAACAACTCATGGTGATTTTGCTAAGTAACAACTCATGGTGATTTTGCCAAGTAATCAATTTTTATGAATAGGATATAGCATTGTAGAAAGAACAACTCAATTTTTGAATTTTCAAATTCAAGTAAGAACAATATGAATAACAACTCAATGATAGGATTCTTGAAGAATCCGAATCTACATATGGAAAATCAATAAACAAGTACCAAGTATAATTCAAGTCAAGTTGGAATTTTAAGTGAATATTCTTACATAGAATTCAAGTAAATATATTTGAAATTTCTCAACAACTTTCATCTTGTAACAATTTTACGATACTTTGGAAAAATTCTTCAATTAAGCAAAAATGTTTTCAATATCGGTACAAATATAAATTAAGATTCTCATGGATTTTAAGAAACCCAAACATTACTTTGACATATAGAGAATTTCATGTAGGGTGGTTTAACAATAAATACAGTCTTAGAATACAATTCACAATCAATACTAGCATAGTAATCACTCACATTTATTAAGCAATCTCCTTGTACAACTTCCTTCTTCCAACAAAGGCCAATGTATTAATCCTCATTTATTGATTCTCATCTCTTCCTTGTTCCTCTTATGCCTCTATATCCAATCCACATACACAAATAAATCCATTTGGTTATAGTAACCTCATTTGATTCCAAATAAAAACATTAAGCATTTTAACTCTCATATTTTACCTAAGTGAAATTCCTAACCCAACAGGACTGTTCAAAATATAACTTGAGCTCTACTACTCTAATTTTTATGATTATTTTTTCATTGCAACCCAGACATATGTAATTATAACATATCCAAAATTTAGCTCATTTCAAGCTCTACACAATTTTTAGTGAACTTCTAAAATTTGCTTTGCTTCTGTGCAAGGGCAGCCTGTCTTTTACCTACTGTTTGGATTACAACTCAAAACGTTCACATTCAATGGAAAATTTCTTTCATGGACACAAACTAAACATACAAATGATTTGATATCTGTCTGATTCTGCCCTTAAGGTCCTCAAAATGGGCTCTAATCTTAGGCTTTAGACTTGACCTGAGTGCAGGGTCAGTCTTAGTGCAAGATCAATATCTCCTATTGTAATTTGAATTTGGTCAAACTCTTTCATAGGAACTTAGTTCACATATAAACCTATAAATTCTGTGTTTTGATCCAATTTAGATTCGTATTCCTTGGCCCTCAAATTGAAGGCTCAAATTCCAGAAATTTCCAATGTCTAACTTCCTTCCATCCAAATTAAGTTGGGCAAAGATTTCAAGCCAAATTCAACCATCCACACACTTAATTTAACATATCAATCATTATTTGAATCAAAACAAGTCATTCCCCCTCTTCTCATCATAGTGACCAAAATAATATATAGAAAGAAAGAGAAAGAAATCTCACTTCTTTCACACATATAAACACTTAACTATTAAAGGAAACGAAACTAAGTAAATGTCTCACCTTAAAAGGATCAACTTCCCCCTTTCTCTTTGCTTGCCGAAATTTCCTCTCAATTGGGAGTGTTCTTTTTGTTTTGATGGCTCTCTTAAGTATTAAGAAAAATAGAAAGATGATAGAGAAATTTGTGATAAGGATGTGCATATATATATATATATATATATATATTGATTTTCTTATCATATTTTTAGTAATTTTGTCACACCTCTATTAGGCCATATGACCACCTTTTGGCTGGCCAAGTGTCCCCCTTATATGACTTTATTTATTTATTTTTTAATTATAGTAATTAAGATATTTATGGCATAAGTTGCTTAAAATTACAACTTTACCATTCTGTCCTTTTCTTCATTTTTCTTTATTTTCTCTACATATTTTCTACTTAATAACTTGACTTTGAATTCTTGTTTACTCATTTCCATTGTACTTAAATGCATCCAATTACCTTGAATAAATTCTAGGAATTCATTCCTAATCCGAGAATCCATTAACTGATCATTTAGGAACTCAGTTCCCAAACCGATACCCTATTAGCACTTTGGCTTCCACGACTTCCTTCTATGCTCTTTCATTCACTTAAGTCCAACAAGTTTAGCTAACATTGGGTTGGGGTGTTACAACAAATAAGAAAAGTAAAAATAATAAACTTATAGAGGTATTAGGAAGTTTAGATTACATAGAAATTTTTGAAGATGAAGCGTTAGAATTAGCATTAGGAAATAATAAAAGAATTATTGAAGTAATGGAGGGAGAAATTATAGAGGAAGAATCTGAAATTGAAGAAATGGGATACATGATGAACCATGAACAAATTAGTGTTGGAGCCCTAACGGGAGAAGAATTTGTTGTGGATGATAGTTTAGACACATAAATTAGGACATATTGGATTATATCTATGATACATAAAGATGAAATTTATAAAAAATAAATCTTTCAATTAAAAAGTAAATACTATTGTGAATTAATGGAAGGAGATATGGAAATTAAAGATTGTTGATGAAGCTAATTCCAATCGAGGTGGAATAGTTCAATCTTGTTTGAGTTTGAATGTGAGTTGGTGCGACCTGTAAGAAGAAACAAGAGTCAAGTGGGCTAGGCGGGGTATCTAGCAATGCCATTTCGATGATCAAGTTAGACGATTGACTCAATTGAGAAGATTAAGGACAATGTATTACACTGTCTATGTCTAAGTGAATGTATCTGAGAGGTTTGATTTCTTGAGATATTTATAGGATATAAGTCCTTACATGAATTGAATATGGATTTCCTTGACCGGTTCGGATTTGAAATGGCATTTAGAATGATTTTAACTTCTTACATGGAAACGAACTCCGTTTTATGGTGGCCTAATGTTTACCTCTATTGGACTTTTAAGTATATTAGATTGGGTCGAGCCCATCTTTACTTCATAACCCAGTTCGGTATATTTTTCCCTTATCAGTGGCCTCTCTGTTTCAGCGAAGTTTAAGATTTTCGTACACTTCGGTTGAAACAGTTCAGTTCTTTATTTTTATATCTAAACGATCGGGTTCTCTTTACCTCAGTTCATTGTTTATTTCGGTTGGAGGCCTTGACCCTTGCTTAGAATCTCAAGAGTCTACGACATATCTTGTAATATCTCTACCTGGTACTAGTTATATATACACTGATAAGTATCGTGAAGTGTACTAAAGAGAATAATGAGTATGGAATTAAGATTAAGATAAGTGAGGGTAACCTCATATATAGTTAAAAAGATATTCTCGAAATTGAAATAATTTAAATTTTTAATTCTTTTAAAATAATAGTTTTATACGGAAATATATTTTCTTTTATTTTTATATTGACATTCAAAGTTATATA
>CATKHJ010337030.1:0-20620 GCA_949750685.1 Vernicia montana | reverse complement strand
TTTTTATTTTATTCTTAAATCTCAACTAAATTGATATTCTAAATAATAGAGTAATTATAATTTTGGTACTTGACAATACCTTCCCTGTGGAATCGACACTCTACTCACACACTATTACTTGCTCACGACCTGTACACTTGCAGATTTAGCACAACACGATTCAACTCCAAGAGTCGCGACGATCTTAGGACATGGATAGGTGTAAGACCATCGAAAATCCGTAGAACCCTCTAACCTTGAATACAATCATGAATATCTAATATAAATCACTTCCGGAAGATCAGAACCTGAATCATATACTCATCACATATCTCATACTTAGCTTCAATAATCATCATACTATCATTCCTAGATACAAGGGAAAGTCCAATAATGTCTCATAACAACATAAACATATAAAATTTATACGACTATGACTTTCCAATGACTACGGAGCATCTAAAGATATAAACATTTGAACTTTAATATTTACAATACAATTATAAAAATAAACTTATACATGTTATACAGCTTCTTGGAGGAGAAAGAAGATCAAGAAGCTCTAGCTTATAGCTCAACTTCTATCTGTAATGTTCTTCAATCTATAAGCTGAAATCCACAAACGATGTGGTGAGCCGTCAATTTAGTAAATTATGAAATGCATATGAATGAACAGATTTTACAAATAGTCAATGGGTCAATAAATAATGGTTCATAGGGTCACATGTACATATACATATCAATATATCATGGGATTAATAAATATTAAATATATGTGCCATGAATAAAAAGGCACCAACGGACTATCTATCAAGGCGGAATAACATCATATCCATTGAAGGAACATGGGCGGGATTGCACCACAGACCCTGTGAGTCTTAATAACCATCAGGGCAGTAACTTCTTCCTGCTTCATATACTTGGCCGAGTATACACCTAGGGTAAAGAGTCCTTCCTATGTAGGACACTAATACTAACTACATAACAAAAACAAGTATGATCATCATGTCTATAATCAAAATCTAGACAATCCTCCTCCTTCTCCTCCTCCTAGGATGTACATCTCCTGTGCTATCATCAGAATCTGAACCTGCCACGATCTTCTCGATCGCCACACCTCTCTTCCTAGTATTTGTAGCCTCCTCTGCTGTAGTAGTTGAAGTACTAGCAGAACCAAAACTGCTCCCCACAGTCATATTAGAAATCCTATCCCGAGTATCAGCAACTCCATGACTACCTTTATAAATCCTCCTCTGTATAGTAGTAGCTTAGGAACCAATCCATGCCACTGCAGTTGGAATCCTCCTTTTAACCCTAGAAATAATAGTCTCCTCTCTTCACTGGTTCCAGTAACCCTCCTCTGAACCATAACTGTAGTGTCACCTTGTCTCCTCACTGTAGTCACAGTCTCCTCTGTCACCGCCACTACAATCTGAGCCACCAATGCAGCCTGTAGTGTCAAACTCTCAGTAGCTCCTCTAGTCCCCTCCGAAGGTCGGATCACTCCCTCTATCTCTGTTGTGGCCCTCTCACTACTAGTAGCACCTCCAACAACCTCTCCCTCCTCTGTACCCTCAGTAGAGCAGCCCGACGGTCTCTCTCATCTAACCAAACAATCTCAGCCAACCAGCCACTGTATCTCTCCGTAGTTCAAAAAGCAATCTTAAGACGAACTGCATGAAAACTCCTCAACCAACCACCCCTGATGGCTTTGGCAATAGGAGATGTGATTCGCGCAGACTCTAGGAAGGGTACAACTAGGGGCACATCCTGAGTCTGGCCCATATGCCTCAGAGCCCTCATCCCCTGGTAAAAAGTAGTCCAACTCAGATCCAACAAGCAGACCACTCGGTATCCATGGCTTATAGTCATAAAAGACCTAATCATGTACCACTGGCAGTGCCAAAGTATGTCCTCTGGGGCAAGCTCCAATAACCATCCTATCCACTCTCTGACTTTATCTCGACAAACCAAGATGGGTCGCATACAGTACTAGGAAGCCGTATAAGGACCTCTCGTCAGGGGAGCCACAACCCCGAGATGATCCATAAGCCAAACCTGCAAAATAACTAAAATCAGACATCCATAAAACACCCTTAACAGGAAGGGCAAGAACATATATATTTTTCCTCACCTGAAGAATAACGGGAGAAACATTCCATCTCTCTAGGCCCCGTGCACTGCAGTCCAAACTCAACAGTGTCTAGGCCAAAACAGCCCCAGCCACAGAATGACTTTGCTCCATTTGAAATACCAAAACCACTGCTCTAGCATCATCCCAATCAGTAAAGCTGGGAAACATATACCCGGCTGTCAGACAAAAAACCAGAGCCCTCATCCCGACCCTCTGTCTCCTCAAATCTCTAGAGTCACTGGGGTTCTGGAACTCCTCAATCACTGCGGTCAGATTCACCTAGCCATAAATGACCATCCGGCTAACAACATCCTGAGGCAGGTCCAAAAACTCTTGAAAAGTCCATAAATGCCCAACTTTGAACTCTGGTACTACCAGAACTACTTTTGAATTGCAGCCGAGTATGGCACTGAACTCCTCGAAAGTGGGACACAGCTCCTCCATGGCATCACCAAAACGAAAAACACGGGCCACCGGGTTCCAAAACCTAAAGCAAGCCTTCAGAAAATCCCAATCAACCCCTACTCCCCATAAGGTCACCATCGATACAATACCATATATGCCCAAATTAATCTTCTTTACCTTATCGAGTTTCTTGGTCCACAAATGCATATAGTGGCTAAAATACAGCTGTATAGGTGCAAAGATTATGCGAGAATAGCAAGGAGAGAGTAGAAGAAGTGAAAAGACGAGTGGGAGAAAAAATTGAGAAACTAGTATAGCTTCGGCACGAAAATCAAGGGGGAGTGATTTCTGCCTCAGATATGTGCCAATTTTTAGGCCCATGAGTGTCACATCAAAAAATATCACAAAAGTTGCCTAAAAAATGGCTCTGCTGTCGAGAGTACCAGAGGATCCACCAACCCACTAGGCGAATCCACCAGCTCGACTGGCGGCTACTGCCAGGTGAAGCGGCAGATATGCCCAGACACCTATCGGCCGTAGTACCTTTTGGCAGCTTTTTTGTTCCTTTTTTTCCCCTTATGGTCCCACAACACAATTTTAGGCCCCAAAATACAAATTCAAGCCATTTTCTTCCCTCCTTGGGATAGAAAATTCAGAACTAGATGTTTTCAAGGCTCCTCGAGATCGAAATCCAGAGAAAATAGTAAGAACAAAGCCATAGTTCAGCAAAATCGAGTCTTAGAATGTGCATCCTTTGTACATGAAATTACATCCATGACATACATTCATAATTTTCTATTGCAAGCATGCATTCATGACACATAAACATACATAGTTGAGTAAAAGCATCGAAAGAGTCACATAATATATCATGCATACATGAGCATGCGTCATCATCATCACCAATACATATAAGATAAAACAAAATGCATACATCAGTATATAGTAATAATAATATAGTCATCCAAAGAGTACTATTGCCCGCTAGGGGAGTGAAAATACAATCATTCAGAAGTAAGACAAAAAGCAAGTAAAAGTCAATGCCAGCCTCACCACCAGTGGTCAATCAGAACCGGCCCCCCTCTCCTCCGCCTCAGAGGAGCATCCTCGTCACTTGGCCCCTGCGACTCTGCTATGTCAAGATGTGTGAGAAATCCGGTGATAGCCACCTCCATCCTACGGGAGATGCGATAAGTGCGCCAGGCGAAATCCTCGGGTACCTACATAAAGAAGAATGTCAGATGCTTTGAATTCTTTTCAAATGTAGAAAAAGTGCAACGAAAACCCTACTTAAGGATCCTTTCCAAATGTAGGAGAAGCAAAGAAAGTCATACCTCAACATCATCAGAGATCTCCCGCATATTCGGACGAAGAACATCAGGAAGCGACCACACCCTCATAGTGCCATCTGCATTACGATAGGCAATCTGCTTGGGGACATAATAGTCCATATTTTAGTTCATCACACTGGAATCATGGCCTAGGCCAGTGTCGCGACCAACCTCAAGAATAGGACCCCCAAAAGTGCTAGCAGCAGGAGCCTCAGAAGTTGCCGGGGGAATGGGCTCTCTCAGGATAGCAGAGGTAATAGAAGAACGTCCTTGCACCGTGATCTCATGCATCAAAAAAATGGTACAGAACTTGTAGTAGTTCAAGTCGGGACTTTGATAAAATATGCCTCCTCACCAATGAAAAGCTCTAAGGAGACCCAAATATCTGACCCAAATCTCATATCTAATGGCGGAGAACTGGGTACGCACCAGGATCCCATAATCTGAAAGTGGACCCTCTTGCCTATATAGAACAGATGAAAGTAAGGAGACCATAATAGCGCTCCCCTGAGGGAAAGGTACTCTGTGAAATTCACATTACCGGGAGCATGCAACATCCTCTCTCCTAAAGGCCTCAAAATCTACCACGGACAATCAATAAGCAAGTAAGAACAGATAAGGAAAGGGGGTAAAATACAAGAGAAATACATGTCGCTTCGACAGATGATAAAAAAAAGGCCCGAATTGTCAGGGTGCTTTGACTGCGAGTGGGATCCCAGTTTGTTTTTGCCCATCTCCTCCTTGCCGAAAAGTCCTGCAACTGCTGCGCGATCAGCCTGGGGTCAACAAAAGGGAAATACTCGTAGGCCCAAACCTGCGACACAGTGTTATCAAAATTTCAAAAATAAAATATGCAAAGCACAAGGCATAATCAAAGTGCATAGGACACATACCTCCCAAATAGTAAGTGTCCCACCAACAGACCAAACGCACCCTCGAGACAGATCTATCATCTCGCGGTACATAGTGCTCAGAATCACACCCCCCAGTCGTACTGGCCCCAAGCCTCCATATGGACTAAGCTCGTAAGGATATTCAGATCCACCATATCCTTCATATTATGGTTGAAAGTACAACCCGTAATGACTAAACAAGTATAGATGAGCAATAACCTCATTAGAAGCAAAGTAGCCCACGACACCGACCATTTTAGCTTTTCATTCAGAAGAGTGCGCCTAACATGGATGCTATCCTTGGAAGGATAAAAGCTGATAAGGGCATGGGTCTCTTCAGAAGTGAGGACCTTCCTCCAGTCATTATACATGTCAAGGGCCGAGTCCCGAATCGAATCCTTGAGATCATGTATAGATCAAGCGGAGTGCAAGTCATCTCTCCGTAAGTGAAATGGAAGGTATTGGTGGTATCCCACCACCTCTCCGTTAGAGCCTTGATCAAATTCATATTGGCACGATTCAACGTCTTTACCCCTAGGAAGTCAACGAAGCCGATGGGCTCCTGCAATTCTTTAATGACGCTCCTTGGGGTGATGCACTTAGTCACCACCTCCAAATTGCACCGTCCACCCCTATTCTTAACTGTCTTAATCTGTAGTGAACCATTGGATATATACATAGAGATAAATGACATGCAAAATATGTAACCAATACAAGTTTTCTAAAAGGAAAGAACTCAGAAAAGGGTAAATAGAAATATTGACTGCCATACACCCATCATATGAGACGTGCTCCCGAGGATCCTATAAGAGGAGAGAGGGATCAAGATTATCTCTGGTCGCCTCATATAGACGCCCCCGCGATCATTTTATGGAAGAAGTGACGGTGTGATGAGAGGAGGAAGTTTCATGTCTAGATTTAGAAGCCATTGTCACAGGATACTGAACCTGAAAAGCAAGACAAAAGGCAAACATGTAAGAAAATGGTACTATCTCTACCAAAAAAAAAAAAAAAGAGGAAATGAAAAGAAAAGAAAGCTCACAAGTTTGAGCTTTGACAAAGGAGAAAGGCATAACAACAAATGAGCTGAGTGAGAACTTATAATGCTTGCTTGCGCAATGATTACATAGTAAAAAGTGTCCTATAATTACCCAAATGCGTGGTAATGCATTTTCAAACCCATTTTCAATTTAGAATTCAAATCCGAAAGATCCTATATATTCGTGTGGTTTTTCTTTATCCATAGAGACCTCATTTGCCTATATTCTTACCAAAGATGCGTTCCTTACGCTAGAAAAATTAAAAAATTAATGAACCTGAAAATTTACTAGTCTCCCAAAAACTATCAAATCATACTCCAAAAATTACCAGAATCGCTTCATTGCATTCAAAATCATTTTCCATTCCCAAACCTATCAAAACTCCTGGGTTCACACTCATCAAAACCGTCTGACAAATAGATAGTTCTGATGAGGGGGTAGCTGTGAACCCTCACTTTAGCACTTCCAAAATTAATTCTGAACTTACCAAAGCTGATCGGAATATCTTCAACACAAACTGACACTTTTTCGATTCTAACCGGACATTTTGTACCAGATAATATTTTTCAGAAATCAACCAACTCTTTTCCAAAGCTGACTGCCAAACTGCCAGATAATTAATTTTGAATCCACCAACACTGATTGAAAATTTTTCAGAATCCGGAAAGCCCCGAAAATCTTGAAAATTGACTTGAAAGTCAGAAAAACTTGAAAATCAGCCTGCCAACACAAAAAGGCGTGCCGTCCAAAGGGATAACTGAGGGAGGCGCTAGTCCTCTGAGCAACTACGCCGGTTTACCCGGCGGCCGCTGCCAGCTACTCGGTTAGTTCACCCTGACGCACTTCAGTACGTCAGGTCTGCCGGCGTCAGAGCTAGTTAAACAGGCAGCTAGTCCTCCCTCTTCATCTTGTTTATTCCCATTTTGCCCCTATCCACCTGATTTTTAGCCACAAACTCCTTTACCCTTTTTGTCTTTTCACTCTTTTAATGCCCAAAATACCTCCACCTACATTTGCTTATAAATAGGCCATCCGTTCCTTCATTCCAAACACCCCAGAGCATTTGTTGGTCAGCTATCCACTTGCTCCTTCTCTCTTTCTAATTAATCTCTCAATACTCTCTTTGAGTAGTCCCAATTTTTAGTTAATCTATCTTTGATTTTAACTAAAAATTAAGTAATTAATTCCAAATATTAATTAATTAATTAGTAATTAAAAGTTTCCTTTCTCTTTGATTGGAAACTAATTAGGATTATTCCTCCTTGGATTAATTCTAAATTAATTAGATCTACTCTCATTGAGTAAGATCTTCAAATTTTGAGATCGGTAAAATGGAAATCCGATCCAAAAAAACACTCCGCTCCTCTCAAGCGCCCAAGGAGAAGGTATATCATCTTCTCTCACCAACTCCAAAATGCCCTTAAATAAAATCAATCCAGTTAATCTGATTAATCACTAAACCCCTCCACTTCACAGTGAAAATGAACTACGTGGGTTTTGATCCACATTCAATGGGTACGTAGGCATGCTTGGAATCTAAAGATGAAGAGGGTTATGGTACTAAGCTTAGTAGTGAGGTTATATATGTAATTTAGTGCTCATATGAGTAATCTAAGAATTAAGACAAACTAAGAGTAATTGAAAAAGTTTAAATGAAATGTTTAATGATTAAAGTTTAATTATATTCCTTTGTGTGTATATGAGATTTATTGTTTATATGATCAGTAAAGTTCAACATTTTGATTCATGAGTCTCATGGCTAGTATATGGATACAAGATTAAGTTCATATTGATGTTCATGAATTTTATTGGACCTTAGTGTATATGTTTATTGTATGAGATGAGTTAGGTATTAAAGTATAAGATTAATGGAAATGTTTAATGGAAACATCGCAATTGTTATTTATATGTGATCTAGATTGAAAAGTTATATGTATACAAGTATATGTATGAGTAAGTGTATTGTATATATGATTTATTTTGGGATTTAATTTGGATATTTAAGGGATAGACTAATTTGAATGAGTTAAGAAGAGATATAAGTGTACATGATAAGAATTATATGATTATTGATGATATAACACAAACAATATGAGGATAAATTTAAGAATTGAGTGTTCTTTAGTGATATATGATGATTGCATGATGAATTGTGAGGGATTATAGAGGATTGAATGTAAGGAGTATGAATGGTTAGTATATGTGTGATTGATTCTAGAATTTCTTGTTTTAAGTGTTGTATGATAATAGAAAGACTTGATTTTTTATGATTTTAAGTGAGTTAAGTAAGTGGTAAAGGGATTATAAGGTGTATGATTCAATTAAGTTTTGATTTGAGGTTACTGGATGAAAGTCACCCTCATGACTTTCCAGGTTACGGCCATAACTTGAAAGTCCCCCCCACGACTTTCTAGGTTATGGCCATAACCTGCACACAGAGAAGAAGTCACCCTCGTAACCTTCAATGTTATAGTCGTGACATTCAGAAAACAGACGTGAACAGTAAAGCAGTGCAAGTGGGCATTTAAGTCTTTTCTTTTCATTTTTACGGACACGAAGCATTTCTAGACCTTTATAAACTTAGTTTTCTCTCCTAAAGCCTAAAGTTCTCATATTCTTCATGATTTAACCAATATTTCTTCAAGATATCAAGATTAAACGTAAGATTATGAGAGGAGTTCAAGGATTTAAGTGAGATATCTAAGAAAGAGCAAGGATTTGGAGGAAAGAAATTCTTAAGGTAAGCTTTTGATCCTTTGATTTTTCATTGAGTTAATTAATTAAAGTTAAATTATGATATATAAGATAAATGAAGAGTGTTTATGGCATGAGAATCATAAAGATGAATTTATGAAAATTGAAATATGGAATATTAATTATAGGAAACCTTAAGTTTATGGTTGCTTTGTTATAGTTGTGATATAATTGTTATTAGGATATAACAATTAAAGATCTAAAATTTAATTTGAGGAACTAAGCTAATTAGTTAAAGACTCAAAATGAGAATTGATGTGATTATGAGACATAATGATTTAAAAGGTATAAGGATTAATAATCTATGATTAGAATTAAGAAATTAAGATATATGTTGCAAGATGTGAATTCTTTGTTGGATTTAACTCATGGAACCTTAGGTTAGTAAACCCTAGGTTCAAGTTTGAATTGATATGGTTATGAGATATAATAGTTAGCCAAGTGTGTAAATTAAGAATTTATAAAAAAAAATTTAAGAACTAAATTATATGATTAAGGTTATAAGTTTTGAAATTGATAAGTATGAATTGGAATTTTCATGTATAGATAAAAGTGAGTCAAGAATTTGATAAGCTTTAAGTCATTAGAAAGGAATTGAGGGTAATTGAAAGGATTTTGCATATGAGGTAATTTATGAAATGTGTATTGCCTTAATTGCTTTTGCATTAATTCAGTTGTTGTATGCCTAATTTGATTCATCAATTGCTATCATAATTGTTCATTTACTACATGCTTATTGTTATTGCCATGTTATTCATTTATTCCTAAAGACCATTAAACAAAGATCACTTTGTTTATTTGAAACCAATTGGTATAAACCATGATAAGCAAGAAATGATTCTATTGAACTTAATGTGTGACAGAACTCCCATCTAATGGGGGATAAACTATTAGACCATGTGCACTTGGTATGCCTTACCTGGGGAGAGAAGTACCCTAGGCGTGTACAAAAGAGATGCACGTAAAACCAGCCTTACCTAGAGAGGGGAGTACTCTAGGCATGTATTCATTGATAGTGCACGTTAAACAAGTGATATACATAATAATGACCGTGGGGACGCTCACGAATGAATTGACGGATCAGTGATGGTTCTATTACTATATTTTGTATCATTGGTGCCTTTCATTCTTGGCACATATGTTTATTGTTTATTGAAACCTAACAATTTGTTATATTCTTATTCATGTAATCATATAACCTTTGATATTTCTAATTGTATGATCCATTGTTTCAGTGATCATTGACTTTCTTGAAATGCCCTCATTTATATGCATTTCATAAACTTATTGAGTTGATGGCTTACGACATCGTTCGTGGTTTCAGGTTATAGATTGAAGAATATAGAATATAAAAGTCAGTTTGCCTAACAGAAGTTTCTTGATTGTCTTTGTCCTTCAGGAAGTCACCAAATATAAGTTAATATTTTAATATTGCACTTGTTTATGTTTAAGATGAAGTGTTACTATTCATAGATGCTCCGTAGTAATTGATAGTTATAAATGTATAAATAGAATTCTTAATATGTACATAATATTATTAGACTTTCCCTTGTATATCAAGGGTAGACCTATTCAAATCGCGGGCCAGGTCGAGTTCGGGCCGGGCTTGACTTTTCAAGCTTAAGCTCAAGCCCGACCTGGCCCGACCATATGGGCCTATTATTTTTACCAAGCTAGGCCCGCATAAAAAAATATAATTTTTTATATGTAAATTTTTTGTGCAGGCCTCAAAAAAATGATATTCCCAAGCCCGCCCAAAAAATAGTCAGGCTTTTTTGAGTTCGGGCTCGAGCGGGCCTAAGAAAAAAAATATATGTCCAAGCCCAAATTTTTTTAGACAGGCTTGGGCGGGCAAGGCGAGTACCCAAGCCCATGAACAGGTCTAATCAAGGGTAGTGACTTAAATGAATTGATTGAACACTAATAGTTTTAGGAAAATGTTAGGATATAGATGAATATTGTGTAATGATGTTTGATGACCTATAAGAATAAATAGCAATGTAATGATAAGAAATATGTACAAGTTAATTGATAAATATTATTGATGATTGTTATGAATTATAAATGGGATCATAGTGTGTAATGAATAGATGTTAAGCAGGTTCTGATCTTGAAAAATAATGTTTGGCATGTGTTATTCGTAATTGTTTGATGATTGTGCATGATACCATATTGGATTTGTTAGCAAGTATGGGTTCTACAAGTTTTTGGTAACTTTAGGCTTACCCATGTCCTAGGACCGTTGCGGCTCAGAAGTTGGGTCGTGAAAGGGGCGTTCGAGCGAGGTCTCACAATATGATGTAACACAACAATCCTTATCACCTTAGCTGTAAAGATAAAGATAGAATAAATTATTGTCCTTAGCTGTCTATCTATTTTAATTATTGTCCTGTGAATTATTGTGCACAGTTGGAAAACTACTAGAGGCACCAGCTGTTGGTTTGATTTAATTATTATTTGTACGTTTTAATTATTTTACTTTTGAGCTGGCAAATAGTATGATAGACACCAGCTGTTGTAAAGTCTATATATAGCTCCTCATTTGTTATGCAAAAGGAGCAAAACTACTTCATAATTTTTATGTAAAAGAAAAACTTTCTAAAACAATTCCAGAATTCTTATTTTCTTTTTAAGTCTTTATCTTAAGAAACTTGAGCTCCTATTACCTTATTCTTCAAAACGTTATGATAAATAAGGAGAGTTTCTATAAGTCTCGCCAAAGAGATAGAAAGGGCGCCATAACCTTCAACCATTTTTAGGTACTGTTGGTGACGAGTCTGAAGAAGAGCTGAAGTATTCGCGGAAGCTTAGTGGACCTGGTCTATAAGGTATATATCTTATAAATGTTTTACATTTATGTTTAAACATTTATGTCTTCCAACCGAACAACTAATAGAAATTGGATTAAAGGTCTAGCTTTAACCCAAGCTAGGAGGGAAGAGTTAAGTGCTAGTCTTAGACTGCAGGATCCTATATTTACTCTGTACGAACAAAGAATTGAACATTTAAAAGCTTGTTTAGCTAGGATCGAAAGACTTAATAATTGAACTAAAGAAGATATTGAACTTAAAAATTATTTTGACTAAGAACTTGAGTTCAATAACTTTCATTATTTAGAAAGGATTGGTGCTTTAGCACGTTTAGTGGATGAGCAGTAAATCTTTTAATTGTTCATATCCTGATTGTCATGATCTAGATCACGGTATAGGCAAGGATCCAATAATAGGATTATTAAATTCTGTTATAGATCATTTAGACTATTTAAATAATTCTTTAGAAAAAAATTCCAAGAATTTAGAAAAGTTGACTCTCAAGTAGAGTGAGTTTGAGGAATTTTTCCTTAAGAACAAAGGCCCTTTGGGATTTGTTGCTAGCTCTCGTTATCACAATGAATATGAGAAGCTGAAAGAAATTAGAAACAACAGAACACACTCTAAAGATTCTTAGGAATAACTCTCTGTATTCCACCTCTAGCATAAAGAGTGGGCAAACTCACAAAGAATGATATCAGAGTCTAAGGGTGAGTGAAATTTGAAGTTTTAGATTTTTTTGAAGGGAAAATAAAAGAATTGGGAGTGAAAAATAGAAATATAAAAAGAGTAGGGCTAGAAAGGACTTTGATGATGTAGAAAGAGAAGTTAAAGGATATTTAAGTTACAATTTATAGTTAAAGGACTATTAAGTGCATTAGCTGATTGTCTAAGGACCATCAGTGAAAATAACTCACCAAATTATTTTGGATCATCTTTAACAAAAATATTAACCAAGTTATGCAAATCCACATTCAAATATTATTAATTACTAAATTCTAAAAGAAATCTAGCTAATAATCAATATCATAATTCAAAACATTTTTAATCAAAATTTATTTAACTTAAATTGCCTATCCTAATTAATTATGAAACAAACTAACCAATCAAATTATTTTAAACAAATCATAATAAATAAAAATCCAAAACAATCTTAACAAAATCAAATTTAAACAAAATCTTTCAATTATTTAAAACAAAATCAAGTTAAACTATTTCTAAACAAATCGTTATCTAACCAAACTAATTAAAACTCAATCTATTAAAAAATCTAATTATCTAATATTATTTTTAACCTATTAAATTTCAAATTCAAATGATAGTTAACTAACAAATTTAATTAACCAAAAAATCATTTATTAAAAATCTAAAAATATATCTATTAAATCCTAACCGATTAAGCAAATCAATATCAAATTTAATTTGTACTAACCAAGATTTTCTAATATATTAAGTTACAATTAACTAATAAATTTAATCAATCATATCAAATTAAACCATCTAACCATTTTCTAAAAACTAATTTAAATCAAATTAATTATCTAACAACTTATTATTAAATAATTAAATTATTATTAACCAACCTAAAAACTAATTAACAAGTCAAAGATAACCTCAAATAATTATAATTAACTAGCAACCTAATAACAAATCAAGATTAATCATCTAACAATCTCAAAAAAAAAAATTAAGCATGCAAACAAGCACAAAAGTGGGAGGGGGAAGCCTACTTAAATTATTACAATCCCAAATAATAATAATAATAATAATAAATAACCTAATAAAAACTGAAATACAACCAAAAGAAAATACAATAAGAACAAATGCAGAAATAACAATAAATAAATAAATAAGAAAAAAAAATAGGAAATTCGACAGGGGCGCACAACAAGCCCCTGTGCTTGGGTTTGTTTTCTGCGGATTGCTTATTGAATTTAATGTGAGATTATTTTCTCTGTTGGTTCTTCATTAAACTTTTCAAACTTATCAAGATTATTCATCTTATAGTATGTACTAATGTTTTCAAACCCGGCTCGGTCTTAGAACCGGTGAAGACAGAGAATCACGGATCAGAGGTTCAATTGGGATCAAACCGAGGTCGAACCAAAATTTTAAATAAATTAATATATTTATTATTTATATGTTAAAAAAATATAATATACATATAATTAAAATTAATAAACGTTATTAGAGTAAATAATGAACATTATTTAGAAGAAATATGAATTTGAGACAATTATTTAGAAGAAATTATGGTAAATTAACTCATTAAGTGACCATTTTGAAACCCAAATTCGGGTGAATTTCACTACTCGGATTTGTATTTTTCTATATAAGAAATATGAATTTGAATATTCATGTACTCAAAATGGTGAATGAGTGAATGATAATTTGAAACTTAAAATAAACTCTACACTAAGAAAAGTGAGGGAGGAAAGTGAGTTATCTCACATTGGAAAAATGCAAAGTTGAAATGATGTATATATTCAAAAGCTCATCTTTTCAAAGTTAAGAAAGTAGCTAAGAAAACTCTCTCTCTTTCGCGCGCGCGCGCGGGGGGTGCAAATCCACGGTATTGGACTTGGTTCAACGTGTGAGCGCATGACCTGCGGATCGAAATAGGCTGGCATGTACCAACTTGGGTTTTTTATTTAGTCCAATCATAAATTTTAATTTTTTTTAGTCCAAATTTTTTTTTAATATCCAAACACAAAAAAAAAAATTAAAAAGAAAATAAAAAAACCCAGGAAAAAATCGGCTGGTCCAACCGGGTCACCGGTTACCCGGCCTAGCCTCTAGGTTTTTCCCGATTTTTACCTTGGCTGGGTCTGAGGCTAGAACCGAACCGCCTTGGCCTCCGGTTCCTGATTTTTTCGGTCAAACCGGCCGAGCCGATCCGGTTCTTACAACTATGGTATGTACAATTTATACCTTTGATTTTTACTTCCATATAAGCTTTGGGTTGGGATTTTTATACCTTTGATTCGTGATTCTAGTTAATCATTGAGTCAACATTGAGTTAAGATTTTATCAATCGAATTTGATTTGGCTTTCATAGGATTTCGCTTCCATACTTGAAGTAGGGTTTCAAAGCATTGTTTTTTAAGTTCACATTAGTTTGGTATTAGAGTTTTGGCTTTAAATTTTCTCCAAAAGCATACTGAATTAATCATCGAAAATTCCCTGCCGAACAATCTCAGGAAGCTCCTAATCTTACTTATTCTCTGTCTACAGGTTCTACTAGCTAACTCCGTACTTTTGGAACTTTATCAATGAGACCAGGTAATTTCTGCCCTGTCATAACCCTTGAATTATTTTCATTTCAAATAAAACTATAGAAATTATTTTGCAAAACTAATTTTATTTATTATTTTCCAATATTTGAAATTTATCTCAAAACAAAACACCAAAATAAAAAAAAATAAAAAAAAAAAAAAAAAAAGAAAAAACACCAAGACTCTCAAATGAAATTTCATTATGCACAAAAGATATATAAGGAAAAATCCAACAATATTGGGTGATACATATATTATCGAATGAATGAATTGGTCGAGCTTTGATCAAGGTTAAGAGACTTAGTTAAATTTAAAGTGTCATGACATAACATATTTTCCAAACCTTTTTTTTATTCTAGAACATTAAAAAAAAAAAAAAAATCATAAAATTCACTTCTAAAATTTTGCAAGATGGCTCCTAATTACATCTTCAAGTATTGAAAATAAAAAATGAATTTATGGTTTTTTTCTTTGTACCTGACGTTTTTGTTTTCGTTGGTTTTTCTTATGCTTTAAAAGAAGTTGAGCATATATGATCTCATTCCATGTATCAGGAACACCTGGGAGACACCAATGACTACAATCTTGATATCTTAATGGTGATTTCTTCTCCTCTTCTGGCAAATCTTGCTCTCTATAAATGGAAGGGTGAGCATCCTTCCTAAAATTAGTCATTCTTGTAACATTTAAATAGAATACTGGTGTCGTCATCTTCCCAAGTACCGACTCTAAAATTTGCACCATTGATGGATCAACTTCAAATTCAGTCTCCTCTTTTAGTGGCTCAGTCTCACCATCACAACGCCCACCAGAATTCCATTCTCCACCTCTATAAATATGTATAATTAAAGGTTTCATGATCCTTAATTATATAGAGTTTAATAGAAAGTTCAAAAAATACATTTTTTTATATTGTAGTCAAAGGCGGACACAAGGAGGACTGTCAGCCCCCACTTGTCCCTTGATATTGGTTGAAAATATTTATTTTTTTCATTTATTGTCCCATTAGTTCAAATTTTTTTACATATTTCTACACTTTATTTCATATTTGTCCTCAAATTTTTTTTATTTAGCCCTTTTAACTTAATTTTTATATTTAATCGCCTACAACTTTATAATTCTTTGTATTATTTATCTTTAATTTATTTTTTTTACATTTTTATCTTAAATATTTTTATATTTTTCAACTTTAGTTTCTTTTTTTATATTTAGCCCATAATTCTATGATTCTTTTATTTTTATTCTTAATCCCCTCCTATATTTAACTTTTTAAATTTTAATTTGAAAAATTAAGTGTCTCATTTTTTTAAATAAATAATCATGGTTTTAAATCTAATTATCTTTATGAATATTTTTCATTCAAGTGTTTATTATTATATTTCTCAATGAAATATAGTAATAAATTAATTATGTATTATTATTATAGTCAATTAATTTTTAAATATTTAATCTTATTTATTATGTATTATTTATCGATGAGATAAATTTTCGCCCCTAACTTTAATTCCTCGCTCCGCCACTGTATATACTAATTAAATTTATAGACTATATTACACCATGTACTCTCAGCTCACCCTTTAATTTAATTCTGCGTCCGCCCTTAATTGTAGTTTAAAATTTTTAAGGGGAAGTAAATCTTGAAAATTAACCTCTTATACATATCATTAGTCTATTTCACATCGAAATTGTAATTTGCATTTTGGTAAAACACCTTTTTAGATTTTAAAAAAAAAATTGTTTGAACATGTTTAATAGTTTTGAAGTTTTCATGATTAGAACATATTAAAAGTAATTTTTAACATAATGTTTTTCTCAAACAGTAATATCAAGCAAACCCTATGAAATATATTATTAATTTAATAAAAAAATTATATATAATGCTTTACATACCTGAAGTGAGAAACAGAATAGCTTCTAAAAACAACAAGGGTCTTGGAAGGATCCACATTTGCTTTCACCCATCTAACCCATGTTGTCATAGCTTTCTTAAATGCTATATCAACATTCAATTCATCATAGATATGATTACCTTCTTGATAGTAACCTTTCCTGCAAGTGATTAAATGTTATTAGTTTATATAAAATATAGTTTGACAATTCAATATGATGAGACGAGTTTTGGATGTTACCCACTAGAAGTTTTCTCATGAGTCCACCAATGCCCTGTGTTGAATACAAGAACATCTGCATTTTTGTACTTATCAATTGATCTCTCCACCATATCTATACGAAGTGTTTCTTTATTTGATCCATTTGTTTGTGGCATTTCCCATTCTTGAACTAGAAAATTTGAGCGACTGAATTCCACTGAGCAATTATAATCCTAGTGATAATCATTTTAACATATGGTTAGCGCTTACATAGCTTCATTTTGTTTATTCCTATTAAAATCCATGGCCTCATATGAGTATGGGTTTATAAGTGGACAAATATTAGAATTTATTTGCATAAAATCAATTGTCTTATTATACTAAGTCCAACATTCATTCACTTTTCACTTATAAGTCTTTATATTATTTTATCATTATTCAATATGAGATTCATTTTCTAATAAATCTATATTATTATGTTACTATTAATTATTTCAATCAAATAATAAAAATAATATCTATTTTTTAAAATATTTTTCCACATATGAGTCAGTTTCATGAAATAAACAGAGAAGTTAAAATTTAAAATGAAAAATATTTATTAGAATCTCAAAATTTTTTAAACTACCAATCAAAAGTTAAAGGTATCAGAAGCATAAGATATTGACTAAATAAATAAATACTGAAATGACATACCTCAAACACAAAAGAGTAGGAACCCTCATCCTTCTTAAATTCTTCTATACCAGAAGCTTCAAAAACTTTACTCTTATCTTTTGCTGAATTTCGAAGAATACAAACCAAAGATTCCCACATGTTCCTATTAAGAGAATCACCAATAAAAACAACACGCTTCCCTCTTAACAGCTCCAACATATACTTTCCGTTTAGTCTGCGAATCAAAATTGGTTTAAACATCAATTTCTTAAAATATAGTATCTAAAAGCTTATAAAACCTTAATTATATTTATTCCAAGCACAGGAGCAACTTAAAAAAGGGTAAATTACTATCATCTAAGTTTTGAACAAAGTCACTACTTAGTTTCTATATTTTTGAAAATATATTGTTTAGTTTCTAGCATTTGAAAATTTTAATTATTTAATCTTTTAGCTCGAGCATTATAAGTGATTTTGGCCATTAATTGTAAAAGAAAAATGAAAAGTATTAGCCATCCTTTTCAATAACTTTTAGATTGCATTTGAATGCATGGATTTGGATTTAAAATTTATATTTCAAATCTCATATTTCAAATTTAAGATTTTAAATTTATAAAATTATAAATCTCTTATTTGGATAGTGTATGAAATTTGAAATTTGGATAACTATTTAAATATAGATTTGAATTTGAAATTAAATTTAAAAAAATAATAATAATTTAAAATTATATAAAAATATAATTATTATATACATAATTTTTAATTTCAATATTTACAGCTAACATGTGTTTTATTTCAATATTTTTAATTTCTTATGTATATTATTGTCCTGAACATAACTAAGTGAAGTATGTCACTTGCAGGCCTTTAACTTTTCTTCAATACCAGTAATAATTAAAGGGAATCTCTAATTCTCAATACCTCTAAAATGATTTCAATATAAACTAGAGCCAGAGCCAATTTGATCATATATTGGTTTAGCAATTGAAATTTGTGAAATTAATCTAAAATATATAATTATAAAAAGAATCCTTAAGATAGGTTCCTAAATTTTGAAACAATCTAAATCCTAAAAAAAAATAACACTTTAAACCATCAAAATCCAAAAGTACACAAACAAAATCATATAATACACATATACAGTGATTGATTAATCTTTTTTTAATGGTCTAATAAATTAACTTTCATACCTTCCATTGAATTCAGTTTTCTACTGTAGAAAAGAACAAAATCAAAAGGAGGTATAAACATTAAAATAGAACCAATAATAAATCAATAGATCATGTTTAACTGTTTAATTAAAAAAGCAAAGATGTAAACAAAGCGACTAATTGTTCTCTTCAATATTCCAACCAAGTTCTTCAATGAGATAAAGCACAAAACATCCAGGTTGTCTCCTCATCTTAGAGCTCTCATTAGTGAAGTCAATAGCAATTTGGCAAATTTAGTTTATGAGTATGATCATTAATAAATTTGGTGACTACCCACTTAATACCATCTTTCAGAGCTAGCCTCATCATTACCCACTTCACATATATATCATTGGAGCAAAAATTTAAACACTTTGCAGGCAAACAAAAATTACCCAGAGAACAAATCATCATTTGAGCCAAAAATCAAACACCTTACAGGCAAACAGAAATCATAAACTTCAAGCCATACAATGATATTAATCACACCAATCATAATTAAACTATTGAAGCAATCTTTTTCTTACATATTCAAAAAGCAAGCAACAACAAAAGAACAAGAATGGATCTGATATAGCAGGAGAAACAGGGGACTCAAATGCTAAAAGAGCTAAGCAAAGCAAAACACAACAAATCCTCTACTTGTATCAATGAAGAAAATTGAGATCTATTTACAAACCCAGAAAAGCCAAAAAATTATACAATTGAAATGAAAGAAACAATTTGAAAAACCTGAAGGAGGGATCAATTTTACCTCAAACACAGTCAACGCCAATTGTCAAGAAAAAAAAAATGAAAATTAAATAGAGAATGAGATATTAGATTTAAAATAACTAGGTTAAACAAAAATTTAAAATATTAGTTTTTAGATTGATGAATTTCATTAAGGATTTGGATCAAATCCAAATCCATCAAATTTTAAAGACCCAAATAAAATATTTGATCCAAATCCAAATTCAAAGTTGAAATCCATATCATTCAAATAGAGCATTATTATATTTGTGAAAATTTTACTATGATGATGGATGAAAAAATTTAAATTCGAAACTTCTTACTTCTTACACTTTTAAAAAAAATAAGGATGGAGTTATACCTAATTGACTACATCCATTCCAATTTAAATTTTACTAAGTTAAACATGTTTAACTGATTAGGTTAATATACTTATCTGCTTATCAATTTAGTATCTGTATCTATATAACCAAAACTTGAATTACACTCATATGAATAAATTAGCTAGAGTAAATATATGATCATTACTCAAATAATTCATTACAAGTATATGAAAAAAACACAAAATTAATCTTTAGCATCAATATCATTATCCAAATGGAGATATAAATTTGCTAAAAGAAATTAAATCTTAATTTCAAATATGTACTTTGGTCAACAAACAAACACTATAAAAAGCCACTAATAGTGACGCCCAAAGTACTAAAAATGCCCTTCAAAAAATATCAAAAAGACTTATGAGTGTGTTAGTTTGAGAATTTGATAAAATATCATTAATCAAACTAAATTAACTATAATATAGTTGAATCAATTCCAATTAAAACTTTGAAATTAAATTGATAATAAATTGAGGAGTCAATTTGAGTTTTTGACTTGTAATTAATAATAAAATAATTTATTTTTTTTATTTGAGGTATATTTAGCACAAACTTTTGAAATTAGGGTATAATTGATAATAAAAAAGAAAAGAAAAGAAAAGAATAAGGTACAATAGCTAAAACATGAAAACTTTAGGGTAAATTTGTCTATTAAGCCAACTTTATATGTAAGGAAATACATACATATATATATATGTCCTATTTTTTTATATTTTTAATATTTATAGCCTCTCAATTTTTATTTTTTCATATTTAGACATTTTTAATTACTTTTTTAACCTTTTTTTGTTTTTATTTTTATTTTTAACCTTTTAGATTTATTTTGTAATAGATCATCAATTTAATAGAATTTGTAATGGTTTTGAGTTAATTAAATAAATGTTTTATGATTTTTCTTTTAGAAAATTATTTAATTTTAATGTTTATTATTATTTTTTTAATTTTTTTGAAAA